>CM045769.1:169475195-169698191 GCA_025200525.1 Camellia lanceoleosa
TGGTGGAGGTTCAAATCTAGCGGCTTTTTGACCTTCCTTCGGGACTACCATTTTCTTGGCATTTTTTTCTTCTCGCCATCTCGCATGCGGCGATTTCGGCCATGTTTTTCGTGGATGCTCAGGCTTACTGAAGATCTCCTAGATCGGTGAAAATATGCCGTCCTTATAATCGATGTGTGTCAATTCGGGTTGACATGGAGGGAAGTTAAAGCCAACTTCACTCAAAAGCCAAATCAAGAGCTCGCGTCAACTTCCTCGCCTAAGCGACTCTTAAGAATTCATCCAAGTTGGATCAAGGTTCATTTATTCAACGACTTGACCACCGACTTCACCGCACTGGTTTTTGAATATGAACCTTCAAGATCGATGTCCCTAAGGCTCTTGTAAGTTTGGAAAAATGAGTCTTAAGTCAGAATTTTGTTGTTCAAGCCTTTGAATTCGGGATGCGGATCCTGCGGCGGAAAAAAGTAATGTAGGTTGGTTAATATTGCAATAGCACGGGCGCCCGCCCTTACTTTTGGAGGTTTAGGACGGCTAAAGAATTGGACCTCAATTTTGACTGCTAAAGCCTGTTGCGCCGTCAGCCTACCATAAGTAAGTACTTTCTTCAAATCGTTACTATAAATGAAACGATAAGTACATGAAATCTAAGCGAATAAACATATGAGAAATGCTTAAAGAAATAGGATTGTACTTGTCATGACCAACCCGCCCCAAGGGTTAAGGACATAACCGCCAAGAATCATGAGATTACCCTCTGACCTCAAACCAAGCCAAACGTATTTAACAAAGTTAATGGGGCAAACGGAAGCAATTTAAAACTTTGTCCATAGAGTTGTGCTTACATGGCACATCATAACAAACTATACATATGCACATTAATAACTCACATCAAAATATGTACTACACAAAGCTCTGTACATACAAAATCATATAGGTCTAAGTCGTACCGAACAAAACTATACACAACATATTCAAAAGACTTACGTCATTTGTGACAAAATAAAACAGAACGCAAGGGCTAACTCTTCAAAACCTTTGTTGTTCCTTACAGACTTCACTAGGGCTGGGTTTGGATTTCTCTTGGCTCACCTACAAACACATGAATAAGTGTGAGCAATAGCCCAATGAATAATATCAAATAAAGAAGTTATACGAATGATATGTAGAACAACATACTTCAAACGGCCTTGGGCCCAATTCATATTTCTATTTAACATATACGCGCACAATTTAAATCAAGTGGCTATAGTTCCAAACATACTGGCCCTTGGCCCATATATCTTTCATTTGTCAAACTGGCCTTTGGCCTATTCATTCATGTCAGACTGGCCTTTGGCCCATTCATTCATGTCAAACTTCTCGCCCATCTATTCATGTTAGATCGCCTTTGGCCCATTCATTCATATCAACCGGCCTCGCCCATTCATTCATGTCAAACTAGCCTCTGGCCCATTCATTCATGTCAGACTGCCTTTGGCCCATTCATTTATGTCAAACTGGCCTCTGGTCCATTCATTCATGTCAAACTGGCCTCTGGCCCATTCATTCATGTCTGGCCTCTAGCCCATTTATTCATTCATTTATTTATTTCAAACTGGCCTTCGGCCTATTTAGTTATTCATATCAAACAATTGTCCACAATTCAAACTAGTAACTTATGATGCTTATAAGGAAATAAGCAATTGGAAAAATGACAGGCTTCAAAATATTGATATTACTCACAGTGATCGAATTGTGGATTTGCCCTGGAGCTTGACCCTACACATCATATAGCACATATGGGTCACAAACGATTCAATCCGTTCTTTAATTCACATATTCCTCTTTAGGCTTTATTCTTATCTCTTTAACTCAATTACAATGCTTAATGCATGCCTAAGAGTGCTTGCAAATGAAAGAGAATGGAAAACGAAACACAGAATACACTTTCAAAATTTCAGAAAACAAGGTCCCGGCTCGAGTTTTAACCCATTAGGTCTGCAAAAGTACTGGATGTATCATTTTTACGCTCGAGCGTGAACTCGGACGCTCGAGCGGAAGTTCATCCTACATAGCTCCCCGCTCGAGCGTGAACTTCACCGCTCGAGTGGACACCATGCCTGCAAGAAAAACATCGAGCTCGAATCCCCGAGCGGCGGTTCCCCCGCTCGAACGGACGTCAAAGTTTCTGGGTTTTCCAGTAATGTTCTTAAGCTCAATTTCAACATTCCAACCAACATTTCTTGCATGCCATGGCTCAAATTTCAAATATATTTATGCTATCATGATACAAACACCCAATTACATCAATATGGAGCTCAATTTCATGAATCAAACACATGCATGTCCCAAATTGACACCAAACTCATTTCCATCATAACACATTTATGCATCCAAAGCTTCTATTCTCATAAATTGTACATGCATGTGAGATATAACTCTCATTACCAACTCAAATGGTGCAAATGGTGATCACAAGCATGAACTCTACCCAAAATCTTACATGGACCATGTCTTTCATGCTCAACTATACAAATTCAAAGCAATTACATACATGCATGCATCCATTGATCTCCAAATCACCAAAACCAACTTAATTTCATTTTAATTCTTGCTTTTGATTACCCAACTAGCTTGAATACACAAATCTACAAACATATACTCATGAATTCATGTTCACTTGCTTACCTAGAGGTTCAATTCTTCTAATCTATAACAAATTCTTGAGTAATCTTCAAGATTTCCAAGCTTTTAAGATCAAACTTCAATTGTGAGCTCTCCCTCTCTCTAAACCGACCCTCTCTCCTTTTCTTAGAGTTAAATCAGCCAGATGAATACCAAAAGGGAGAATTGGGTGTATAATGCCCTTAATAAGAAGCTCCTTTAGTCAACGTTATTTTAAGATTAAATGATTTGAGCACTAAGTCATTATTTTAATCAATTTAATTTAATCTGAATCAATTTCCAATTAAATCTCACCGTAGGCTCTAAAAATTATGCCAATCACAATGGTGTAATCGATTTCGGGTTTCGTGGCCGATAAGGCCTTCAATTTAATTTTCAAAGCAGATAATTCAATAGATATTCCTACGTGAACAAACAGAAATTCAAAACCATCAGATGCGCCTTGGGCTACTTTATAGTTCGGACTCCCTTTTGTTGTTGCGGTTCTTAATCTAAACTAAAGAGTCCAAATCTGGCAAATCGTTTTGAGAAACAGATTTTTGAAAAGAAGTGCCAAACATGGACTGCTTTGCCAGATACAGAGTCGCCACCTAAATATTTTTTATGGGGGAATTTAGGAAACCTTGACTGTGCCAAAGGCCACATGTCCGTCCATTATTACCAAAGTTGTCTTGGCTCGGGCTTGGGTACGATCGGGAAGGTCACTATGAGCACCCTTTCGCCTGTCCAAGATCGCCTCTACTAACCGTGATATCCGATTTTGAAAACATTACATGTTTTTATTCCGTTATTAGCCTAGAATTACTATGTTATGTGCACAGCAAACAAGTATAGACTAGATAGCCTAATTTGGAAACAAGCATTGCATATCCGTTTGTTTTGAAAATGCTTTGGAATTTGCTACTCGCAAGTAGGCTAAAACACGGATTTCAACGAGTTTTTCCAACTCAAACAATCCAACCTTCACCCACAAGCAACCAAGCAATTATATCACATAAGCAGCTAGCCTCATGGTAATCATGCTGTTATGGCAACATTCACACGCATGCGATATGCTAAAGCATAGAAGCTTACCTAGTACTCCAAGCCAAAACAAAAACTAGTTAGTAATCATATGTATGATCCTAGTTCATGTTAAGTGGCTAATGCAACACATGCAAAAATGCAACCTAAACAGGCTCGACTATCATAAACACGGCATGTGAAATACACAGGTAGCATGTATTCAATTTGGAATTGAAAATACGATGCAGTTAGTATGATGTGTCGAGCCCGGTGCATGTAAACGAATGTATGGATGCACGCATGCTATCATACTGTTATGCTAATTTAAATATGCCCTAATCTACCATCATAAGCAGGTAAATAAAAGGAAGAAAGAAGTGGGGTTAGAAGACATGCACACACTCACCCACACTTATTACAAATGTGCCCTCACACGGAGGGACCAAAAGAATATACAGCCCCGAATAGTACAGTCCAAATATAGAATAAATTATTACAAAGATTTTAATTATCAAATTAAATCAAATGTAAAAAAAAAAAGAGAGGGGGCCTCGGCCCTGCCTCGGGATGCGCGAATGATGCATGCTCGATCCGTCTTGCCCGGAAAGCCGCATTATACCATCGCCATTGTTTTCACTGTCCCGCTTCTTCAAAGACCGCCAAAGTCCTGTGATACCTTATATGCACATCGCTTCACACCATCGGGATGAAATGGCCACCGCCATGTAAAATATCCGTCGCTTATGAGGTTGTTATTACCAATATATTGCCTTCGGCACTCAGACTGCCGGTCGGCAAACAATTCTTGCAGAATCCGGTTTTTAGAGTAACAAGGATGCATAAAGGTATGGTATGGAATTTTGGGCACATGTAAGCATGGCCATGCCTCCTATCATATATGAGACTCAAAGAAGCATGGCCCTTGCTTTTTGGGCCATCAATTATGCATTTTGATGCATGATGGCCTAAGGGACCAAGATTGCAATTCAATGTAAAAATGCATGCAACACAAAAATGAGAACCAAGATGCTATCATGTCCAAGTCAAGGGCCTTAGTGACATGAGAATTAAGACGTGTTTTGTCACTTAAAGTACAAACACCTCTCATTCTCACACTTGGTTTGACACCCCAAACCAAGTAATGCAATGCATGTTATGTAAACATGGCTTAACAATGCAACATGATGCTAAAATGCAAGGCATGCCAAATGCTATGCAACATCATGTTAAGTATACATTGCTCCTCACACGGAATGCTATAGTGCAACTCATCATATAATACAAGGGTACAATGCAAGCATGCAATTAGAGACCACAAGTTAAGCATACAACCATGCCTAAGGAGGGACTTGACTGAAATGGGAGGCCTTAAACACCCCCAAAACAAAGGGCTAAAAGTGCTCAAAATGGTGGACAAAATGCTCAATAAGCATGTAAGTTAATGGACCTAAAGCTAAGGCACAAAAGAGTGTACTCCACTTCCATTAACATGACCACTCATGTCATGTATTATACAAGCAAAAACAGAATTCTAGCATGCAAAAATACACCCAAACCCTCTGATATGGCACCCCCAAAGTATCCTAAACATACAAGCATGCCTAAGGCCTATTTCAAGGCACCAAAAAAAACAACCTTCCAAGGCATGTAAGTGATGACCAATGCAAGCAAGTAAGTATGATTAGGGATGAAATATAGCCTACAATGATGCCAAATCATGAGAAGAAGCTAAGTTAAGCATGCTAGTGATCTACAAAACCAAGGCTTACAAGCCAAAAATGCAAAGCAACTATACCAAGCATGCCACACATGGAAAAATTAGTGGCCAACAGACCTAAAACATGACAAATCATGACCAAAAACTTCAATAAGCCAAGCTAAAACATGAGGATATACAAGGCCAAGTACATGACACACTTCTAGGCAAAATAGAACATTACAAAGCAAGTGTAAGATGCATGCTAAGAGCTACAAATCTGACCAAAAACAGAGATATAACATGCCATATGAACACCAAATAAGCTCTGAAATGAAGCCAAAACAAACCAAGTATGCATGCTCCCTTATGAGCAAAAAACAAAGGCAAAAGAGGGACAAAGGGGAGAGGGGTGTCCCTCCCCTATACAAGACTTCAAACCACCTTCCTCACCACTAAAAACCCACTGGTTTTTAGTGGTGAAAAGACCAAAACACCAAGGCAAACAAAGCCTCAAGAAAAGGCACCAAAGAGGCCAAAATAAAGCCTAAGAGGGTGAGTTTGCACTCAAACCACAAAGTGACCTTAATGAAAGTTCTAAAGCAAGAAAAAATAAGACTTTTTCATGTTATACACAAGACCCAAATCAGTATACAAGGCAGGTAGAAACTTGTTGCAAAAATGGGGAAACTAAAGTAAAGTGCTCACCCTTGGAGAACACCTCAAGAATAGATGATCCAGCCACCCTCTATTGATCAAAACCAGTCCAAAAGCTCAAGAATCAACCCTCCAAGCCTCCCAATCTCGAGCTAAGGTGTGATGGTGTGTGTGTGTTAGTGCAAAAGTGAGGTAAAGCTACACTTTTAGGTCCAAAAACACACACACAAGAGGAGAGAGAGGGAAGATCTAGAGAGAGGAGATATATGACAGATATATAGATACAAAGCTCTAGTTTTTTGTTCAAGAATGGCCAACCTCCATCAAAGGGAGAGATATGATGCTTATATAGGCAAAAACAAACCAAGAAGCTTAGTGGCTAAGCAAAGGAGAAAGGGTCAAGAGGTGCAAAGGGGTCTTGGCTTCGGAGAAGAAGATACCGCCAAGCTTCCAAGAAGCTTGGCCAAAGGGTTCAACCTTCTAGAAGGTTTGGGGGTTCAAAGGTGCAAAGGGGTCACCCCATGCACGGATGAGTGATGGTGCATTCTAGCTGCACAAATGCATGCACCATGTCTTAGGGTGCAAAGGGTGCACGCCGCCACCAAAAGGGGTCACTGCCAAGAGAAATGCCTCGGCAAAATATAGTGCCGACTGCCAAAGGTTTTAAGAACGCCGAGGCACAAATGTGCAGCCGTGAGGATAGGAGGGTCGGTGGGTGTAGGGATGGCCAACAGCCATTCCCGCCCTTGAGGGCAAAGCATAGGTGTTTGGTGCCAAACCGAACACGGCGAAGCCGAGTCAGAGGTCCTGAGGCAAGGCGCGCGGCCGAGACCTCTAGGAACTCGAGACGAACACAAACATGGATAATCACCGAGTGTTCAAACGGTGATGCCCAAGTCTTGAGGACGGTCAAAAATGGGGTGTCTACAACCACATATTTTCACATAATGGCACACAAAATCATATCAAACACATAATCACATTTATACTAAAAACCAATTAACATAAAACGGAACAGGGTTATCACATGTACGGTCACTTGGTTCGCCTTTTTGTCTAGGCACAAGATCGAGGCAATCTTCGCCTTAGCCGAATTCCTAGTTGCCTCAGACAACGACCATGACGTTGTCAACACGCTTACCAAAGCTGACAGGCATAGTCACCAAATGGTGATCAGTGTCCTTGGCCCTGAGAAAGTAGCGTTCCTACTGACCAGAAGATTTCGCCAAGGCATAACAATGCTGAATAGCAGGGATTCCTAGATTAATCCTAAGTCGGCGATTTAATTCTACTATGCCCATTATGATTTGGTAAAAGTTTACGTTTGGTTGTGAAGGAAGTAGACCCCAATAGCGAAGAACAACCCTCAAAAATAGGTGAAAAGGGAAACAAACTCCGCCCTTAGCAATTGACAAGAGGGAAAAGATGATCGTGCTCGTATCGGTCCTCTCCATGTCAACTACGCTGTCTGCCATGAGTGACAGATGACGTTATTTGGAATTGAAAAATGGCGTCGAAAGGTGAAAAAACGGTCCGCAGAAAGAAGAGCTTTCAAATGTTTCCCTATTCAAATTGGAATAAAAAATATGCTAAACTAAAAATAAACAAGAAAATGGGAGCTGGAATGAGGAAGAAATGCAAAGAAGAGAATAACTTACAGGTTAAAGAGAGAAGGACAGTGGGGAGCATATGGAAATCGCAGAGGTCGTGAAGTGAAGAAGAGATGCTATGAGACAACCAAAAAGCCTTGCATATTAAATAAAAAAAAAATATTCGAAGAGACAGCGCGGTTTCATATCGCATTAAATGAGCAATGTGTACAAAGGGACGCGAAGTTATAATGATTTCTAAACCGTGTCATTCTGACGCTTCAGTATTGGAAGGAGTGTGAGCGCCATATTTTTGACTTCCCTTACATAAAACCAAATATGCCGACTAATTGGAGTTAGCTGGATGTTCGGGGGGCAATTGTGGAGGCCGAATAATGTTAATTAAGAAAGGCCAAGATATTAAATCAACATCAGGCCAAAGACAATTCGGCCCTGCCCGGGGGCTCATGAAGTCGAATATACGGCCATGTAAGGAGCTGAGTAAGAACCAACACACAACTGGAAGGCTAAGTAAGCAACCAGGTGCGAGATTAAGAGTGAGCACAACCCTTGGGCCCAGATATAGTATAAAAAGAGAAACGTTAACCAAAAAGAGGTATGTGAGAATAGAAGAAATTACTTGACATAGAAGTAAACTTGAGAGAATACTAATTTGTCCGTCGGAGTGCTAATTCCAGCACCCCCGACCAGAGTGTTCATCTTCTTTTCAAGTAGCAATCAAAGGATCAAGGACGTATGACTGGATTCCAGAATATTTCCAAACCACTTCACCACAATATTATATAAGGAAAAAAGGGTTTCTATCCCACAAATCTTGTGGGAGCTCTAATATTTCAATCTTAATTTTCTAATTTTTTGATTTTTTTTTTTTTTATAAAAAAATCAGCACTTATTGACTTTTCCCAAACCTTTTTGACTTCTCCCATATACACTTTTTTCAATTTCTCTCATACCTATTGTAGCATTTTTCACTTCTACCTAGGGGTGAGCAGCGGATACACCGATCCGCCAAAACCGACCGAACCGAACCGATCCGCCGCATTTTGGACGGATGCGTGATGATGAGCGGACGGTTGCGGATTGATTTTCTCCAATCCGCCAATTTGGCGGACGGATGGCGGATTTGAGATCTCTTTGGCCGCAACCGAACCGCCAAACCGCGAGCACCCTTAATAATTTTATAAGACTTTGTGTTTTCAATTTGTTTAAATATTTTGTTTGTGTTTTCAATTGAAAAATAGCTTAAATATTCTGTTGAAAAAAAGTTTTCAATTTAAATATATTTTTTGAATTGAAAAAAATAAACGTATTATTTATTTATATTTTTTGATTTTTACATCTAACTCTAAAAAGTTATAAATAAAAAATATGATATATGCTGGTTGGTTTTTATTTTAAAAAACATATATAAATGTAACAATACAGAGAT
This sequence comes from Camellia lanceoleosa, assembly GCA_025200525.1. NCBI lineage: Eukaryota > Viridiplantae > Streptophyta > Magnoliopsida > Ericales > Theaceae > Camellia > Camellia lanceoleosa. The sequence continues at coordinate 169,484,260 of CM045769.1, forward strand.
ATACAATCTCTACTACTGCTCTGTTCATGGTTTTGGTGGTTTGAATTGTTTTTATATTTTAAGAACCACATATTGTAATGCTTTATGTGAATAAGGCATACTATGATTGTAATATGTAAATGAGGGATGCAGTGATTTGATATTCTAAAGTTTCAAACTTTCTTTCTTTGGATGAGGCATGCAGTAATTGTAATACTTTTTTAAGTCATTGACTGTAATACTTTTTTTTTTTTTTGGGAAGTGCACAAGTTGAACTATATTGAAAATTTATAAAATCTCAAACCGCCAAACCGATTCGCATCCATCCACCAAACCGCTAATCATTAATCCATGATCCGCCGAATTGGCGGACGGATGCGGATTGATTTTCTCCAATCCGCCAATCTGGCGAACGGATGGCGGATTGGAGGTTCCGTGCCCGCAACCGACCCGCGCCTTCTACCACATAATTCTTCCCTTTCAATTTCTCTCATACCTATTACAACCTTTTCCACTTCCATCGACAACACATCTATCTATCAATAACAAATAATTCTTCACTTATTTTTTATACCAAAAAGACAAACCAAGTCAGGGCAAATCAAGATAAAGAGAAAGTTTCAAAGCCTATAAGTAATCTTTTCATTTATTCTTCAATGGTTCTTTTTTTTTCATATTTATTTTTATTATGAGAAAAAATCGAAAGTTTCAAAGTCTATAAGTAATCTTCTCATTTATTTTTCAATGGTTCCTCTTTTTTCTTTCATTTATCTTTTTTATTATGAAAAAAATGTGATTGTAATTATATAAATATGAACAGTCACAAAGACAACATAACAACTGTAAAACAACCAAACTTAAACCCAAATACTCCCTTCTTTCCAAGAGTTCAGCATATCTACATCCAGGAGAAAAAAAAACAAAAATTGTGATTTATATTTTGTTCAGCAAAAAAAACTAAAAATTTATAATTTGTTTTTTTAACTCACCTTGTTTTTTATAAATAAAAAAAATTATTGTGTTTTTTAACTATCAATTGACTTAATTTGTGATTTGATTTTTAACTCATTGTGTTTTTTGAAAAAAAAAGAAGATTTTATTCATTAGGTTCACATAAAGTATCCATTATTGATGATGATTAGATTGTATTTTTTAATTGATTGTGTTTTTTGAAAAAACAAATTGATTGTGTTTTAACTATCAATTGACTTAATTTGTGATTTGATTTTAACTCACTGTGTTTTTGGAAAAAAAAAAAATAGATTGTATTCATTACACTACAAGAAATAACACATTCAATGACTAATATTGCCGACTAAACTAAATTTAGTCGCCAAAGGTATACACATTAGGTACTAAAATTTTGTTTGTCGGCAATGGTAGACACATTAGCTACTAAACAATTTTTGGTCGCCAAAGGTACATGCATTAGCTACTAAAACTTTTTGGTCAGTAAAAGTCCACTATTTTGCTACTAAAAATACATTTAATCGGTATTGTCTTTACTTTTGGCGACTAATTACGTGTTAGTTGTTAAAAATATCATTTTGGGTGACAAATGATGTTGGTCACTAATTGCACAGTCTTTAGATATTATAAAAAAAAATTATTGGTATTTATTTAATTTTGGCTACTAATTGTGTGTTAATCGTGGAAAAGCAACTTTTTAGAGACTCAAAAATATTTTGGTTGCTAAAATGTCCAATCTCTAATATTATTAATTCATTTTTTGGCTACTAAAGTGTTTTAGTCGTGTAAAATAAGGTTTTGGGCTATTTTTATTTTGGTTGCTAAATTTGAAATCTTTACTTAACTATAATTTAGTAGCCAAACGTGGCAAAAAATTGTGGAGGGAATATTAAATTTTTCATAAACATTAGCTTACCAAAATGGAATTTTGGTCGAATATAAATTGGGTGTTGTTTTATTTTTATTGCAATAGAAGTCCATTTCCTCCTCTCTCACTCCCGCTTCTATCACTACTCTATCTCCGCCGCCATCACCACAAGGCTTGGCCGGATCATCACTTGTCTCCCTCCTGTATGTCCTCTATTTCTCCTCTCTATCTCTCTCAGATCTCCCTCTCGATTGCCTCCTCCTCACAGAGGCCTCTTGGTTTCCCTCTTTCTCTCTTTTGTTGTTTACACACACACACACACATACATATATGCATATATATACACACACACACACAAATCATATATACACAACCTTGATCCCATATATAATCGATTATACACTGGTACACTCACGCCTCGCGGATCAAGGTCTCACTCATGCCTTTGCCCTCTTCTCTATAGTTTTGTCTCCATCACCATCATCGCAAGGGTTGCTGGATCATCGCTTTGTCTCCTTCCCAGTTATGCCCTCTATTTCGCATCTATCTCTCACTCTCTCTGTATCTCCCTCTCGATTTCTCTATCTCCTTCTCACTATCTCCCTCTCGATTTCCCTCTCTCTTTCTCTCTGTCTCTGTTTACACATACATACATACATACATACATACATACATATACACAGAAATCATAAAGGAAATGTTGAAAATTAGGGCATTGTTATTGAAATGTGATTGAAATTAAAAATTAGGGCAATGCTTGGGGTGAGATGTTATTGAAATTAGGACAATGTTATTGAATTTGGGTGTACAAATTACAAAAATGCTGAAATTAGGCCAATCATTTACCATATGCTGTAAATTATAAATAAATAAATTACTTTAAAACAGTTTAATTTGCCTAGAATTATGGGCATATCATTTACCATATGCTGTACAAGAAAATCTAAAATAATTTAACAATAATGAAATTCATAATTAAACTTCTATTAGTTTGAGAACTGGTAAATAATAGGCTGAAAAAGTGTGTGTGTGACTATATCTGTAACGCCCCCAAAATAATAACAGAAAACCCATCCATTCATACATACATTGCTACAAGGGATAAACATCTTTACATGTTAATCAACAGAATTATACGCCCCATGGGCTTACATCTTTCCAAGCTAACACTTGGTTACAAACAGAAGAGTACTAACTCAAATATGAAAAGCTCCTTGGCTTGAAATTACATGTACATTAGTACAAAAAAATACAAAACCACAATTATCTCTTTGCCTCTAGCCTCTCAAGCGATATCCTTGGAGGTGGCATGCTCCCTGTACTGAAAATGGTGTCCCATATAGGGTGAGCCATGCCAAAGAGAAATACACTAAACCAACTATGAACAATGCTAAAAAACATTAGCAATCACAGATGGCCTACACTTATACACATTCCCGAGACAACACTTACAATCATTCTTTTATCATTTCAAGACAACCCAAATTTTAAGTACCAATTCACTTTCCATTTCTTTTTCAACAAGAGTTTGGAAACCAGCCAAAGATCTCGCCAAAAAACTTTCGCTTTTACTTTTCAAGATATCACTAACACATAAACCACTTTCATTCTTTACTTATGACACACACATGTTGGTGTTGTATCAACTTAACATAGAAACATTTTTCTATACTTCACAATTGATAACGATATACATTTTAGTGCTATATCAAATCAATCCATACACTTACTCAAAAAAACAATAATGATATACATTTAGTGCTATATCATATCAACAAACAACACTTCAACATACATCTCCATGGAAAGCATATGAGCTATTTCCAATATTTCAATCAATGGCCTAGAGGAATCCCCATCCCCCGTCCCTAGCCATCGATTAATCCTATTAGAGGTACATTCCCCTATCTTCCCTAACAAACAATCCATTTGTTTACATCCCCTATCTTCCCTAAACCGAGTACATCCCCTATCTCCTCCATACACAAACACAACAAACAATAAACACATATAAACACATACGCATTCAATCAATACATAAAGTTAATGTTATTCGATCACTTTTCATACTCTATGACATTTCCACTCGATTAGGTTATTTGGCCTAATCGCGATGCATTGTCTAATCAATCAACACTACCTCCAGACAAAGCAAGTCAGCGATTTCTAAACAGAAATAAATGCACAAATGGATATAACCATATTTCAATCAGTGAGTAATACACGATTCAACTACACCCTTTAATCGGTGAGTAACACGATTCATTTCCACCCTATCTTGGTACATTCTCAAATTTCCACATTCCTTTAATCATTATTCCTCATTCTCTTTATTTAATTATATACATTAATTAATTAAAACCAAATTAAGAACAGATTACTATAATTCTACAAAACAACCTTAAGGCTCCATTCCATTCATTTACGCATAATCAGTCATTTACTACTCCCTTTCCCTTGCCAAATACGACATGCATACAGGCTCATTTCTAAAAAACAGCCCTCAACTTTTGTAAGAGAATTGCACAAAAAGGCCCCAAAGTTTCAAAAAAAGTCACCCAAACGCCCCCCAAAATATCCAAATGCTAAAAATTTAAAGACACCATAAGGACCATAAGGGGAGGTAGATATCCTATCCCTTTAAATTCGAAATTCCGAAACCCAAGCGGAGATGAAGAGACCAAACCCAACCCAAAATGCTCCAAATCCCAACTTTTTTAGGATTAAAGCGAAGATCTCTACACGCATCTATCTCTTGTAGGCTAATAAAGGTTGAGGATAGGTTAGACTGTCCAGACTAGATGCAGATAAATCTACTTAGAGAGAATATATCATGTTTAGAGAATTAGATTTCTTTAAGGTTCAAAGGTTCCAAAATGAAAGAAGAAAAAGTGAAGATTCTCTCGCTGCGCCTCAGTATACGGGATCGCTCGGCGGGCCGGTCGCTCGGCCACCGAGACCTGGCCTGGCCGCCTCAAAAAGCTCCCAGATCGCTCGAAGGAAGACCCGTCGCCGAAATCCTCGCTCGAGGGACATAAGAAACACCCAGGCACCGCCTAAGTTGGCTCCGCCGAAAGCTAAAAGCTTTCGCTCGAGCCGGCAATGCAAACGCCGAGGTCACTCAGGAAGCTCGGGCCGAGCTAAGCCGCCACGCTCGGCGGCCAGACTGACTCGCTCGGCCGAAGAAACTCGCAATCAAGAATTAGACGGTCGGCTTAGGCGGTCGGCTCGCTCGGCGGCGCCATACTGGCTCGACCCACCCGGACACAAAAAAAAGCTTCTCAGTTCAGCTTAGATTCGGCTGACCAGCTCCATCGGCGAAGGTCTGAGCAAATTCGCTCAGCTCCACTGTAGGCTAACCACCAGCTTACGAGGCAGACTACCGCACAAGCGATGAGCAACATTCGGCACTGAATAAGCCCCAAACACAACCAAGCTAAGATTTAACCCGCCCAACACGCCCTATAACCTGTAAAATACAAAGTCTAAAAGAGGCCATGACCAAGGTTCGAGCAGGCGCCTCAAGGGGTTCCGACTTCACCCTTCTAACACCTACGCCGGTCAGGAATCTACTCACTATACTATACACCAAGGGGTAAACCCGGGATCGCTATAATATCTATTAAAATGTGTGTGTATATATAAATTGATCTATCTATTAATCATGTTATGCTTTATCTAAGAGATGGTTGGGTAATAAAACCATGAAACCTATTTGTGTGTCGCAACAATGCAAGGCTTTCAACTTATGAGATTTTAGCTCGATCCATTATTTCAAACAATTGCATTTTTTAGCTCAATTGACTAACCCAGACCCTATATCTCAAATTACTTTAATGCTGGTCTATAGTACATTAGTCATTTCATAATACTAAGAGAACAGAGTGTAATCCCAACAAGGTAAATTTTATCTTACATATTGATTACTGAATGAATGAAGAGCAAACAGTGTCATGTTACCTTTGCCAGTTTAATTTCATCTAAACGCTTAGTTCTGCTACATAGACATCTAGTTTTGCTATGGCAATGTTAGTTCCATTATGAACACCTACGTCAACAGTTTTGTCGCTTTCCTCCTTTTTGAGATTCCATGCCACACATCTTATAACCATGCTGGGTGGGTGCTACCACCATTTTGTTAGATTATTAGTTTTGTTACAGTTAGAATGTGTTAGAGGATTCCTCTCTGTTGTTATTCCGTCTACATGGCTTGCGAATAGAGGATTGAATTGCTTGAATGATGAGAAGTGTAAACTTTTCCAATTAGCTAGGCATTTGATATCTTTTTATCCATTTTCTTAATATTATTAATGCTTTGCCACCTTTATATGTATGATTAAACTTATATTTTAGCAGTTTATGTTCTAGCTTTTTGAAGTCAACAAAGTTCCCCCTCTATTAACCTTATGTTGGAATAAGATAAATAGGTTATTGTTTCCCTAGCTTGTTCTTCATACATTTGTTCTCACAAAACTGTTCACATTTCAATGAAATTGTTTTCACCGACGGTTTCTCCTTTGCAGCCCATATTCCCTTATATCTGTACCCTTTTCTTAATACAACAAGCAAATCAAGGCCATTTGAATACTTAAGGCTTACTTCCTTGGGTGTTATCGGTGCTATATATTTGTGTGTGTGTTGTCATGACTATTCTTGTTATTTTTTTATATATTTGTGTCAAACATTAGATTTGGAGGTGGATATGTTTATTTGAAGTTGATGTATGTACTAAATTTGAAAGAAAAATCAGTTTAAAAGAACAATAATTAACTACTATTGACAATGTTAGTCATGGGCAGCTGGTTATATTAACAAGCTATTTGCAGCCAATGTTGTAAATTTTGCTTTTACTGGCTCAAGCTCATGGATACCCATGAGGAATTTTTTGTGAATAAAAAACATGTCATGCACACACACTGTTGAAAGCATGAAAGGAATTTGATTCTCTTGATATATCATTCTATTATTGACCATATGGTTTCACTAGTAGTAGTGCTCTACTAGTTATGCTGTCTAGTGGTCCAAAATTAGGGGTCATTTCTTAAATTAATTTCCATAATTACACATTTCATGGTACAAATCGTTTCATTTGGTCCCACCCTAAAAGAGATTTATGTGACAAGCCAAACAGTGAATGAAAAAACAACATAATCTATCTCAACTTGAAACGTGTGTTCTCATTTGTTCCTCGGTTAATCTTTGCTTGAGTTGTAGGTGACAAAAAATGGACAATAGTTTGATGACGATAAATAATAGGTTGACAAGTAAAGCATATCAACAAGGGGTGAAGTCATTCCTTGATTTTGCTATGAAAAATTTAGGCGTAGAGGATGAAATTAGTGTCCGTGTGTCAATTGCATTAATGGCACAAAATATAGCGCAAGTTGTGTCGATGCACTTGATCCAAGAGGAATGGCATCTTCAGATAAAACTTGGTGCACCATGGGGAACATGTTCCCGTGTTTTACCCTAGTGTATCAAATGACCAATGTGGAGGTAGTGGCGAATGTATGACAGATATCGATGATCCGCTCATGGGTAAATTGCCTATTATGTTGGAAGAAATTTACATGAGTGGTCTTATGGATGATCATACCGACGAGGAACCTAATGGTTTGGAGAGGGAGGATTTGCATAAGTTCATTAGGTTATTCAAAGATGCACAACGCAAAGTTTACCCGACATGTGAAAAGTTCTTTATGTTATCATTCGTCATTAAGATGCTTCATGAAGGTGTACAACAAATGGAGCAACAAGTCATTCGATATGGTTATGCAAGTATTCAAGGACATTCTACCAGAATATGATCAAATTGTTCCATGGACACTCTATGATGCTAAGAAGTTCTTACGTGACTTGGCTTTGGGATATGAAACAATTCATTCGTGCAAGAATGATTGTGCACTATTTTGGAAGGAGAGTGCAAATTTGGAGAAATGCCCTACATGTGACGCGTAGATACAAGTTGAACGATTATGTTAATAAAAGATTCCACACAAGGTATTGCGGTACTTTCGTTTGACATCGAGGTTGAAAAGATCAGATATGTCCAAAAAAATAGCCGCAAATATGAGATGGCACAATGAGAAGCGTGTGGATGATAACATATTAAGGCATTCGGCCGATGGTGAAGCATGGAAGGACTGTGATAAGTAACATTCGACGTTTTCTGATGACTCTTGAAATGTAAGGCTAGGGCCGCAAATGATGGTTTCAATCCATTTGGAAATATGAGCACATCATCTAGCATGTGGCCCGTAATCTTAACGCCTTACAATCTCCCATCGTGGAAGTGTATGAAAGAGCCATTTTGCATGATGTCATTGCTTATTCCCGGATGTTCGGCACCTGGAAGAGACATTGATGTTTACTTGTAACCATTAATAGAAGAATTGAAGAATTTGTGGGAGCATGGTGTGCAAACATATGATGCATCAAATAGGCAAATTTTTAGAATGCATGCGGCGATAATGTGGACCATAAATGACTTCCCTGCATATGGTAACATGTTAGGGTGGAGTACAAAGGGTTACTTGGCTTGCTCTAATTGTAACAATAATGCATCGTCCTAGGGTTTACGAAGTAAAATAGGGTATATGGGTGCTCGTCGCTACTTGCCTGAGAACCACACTTGGCAAACAAGTAAGCTCTTCAACGGTCAAACGGAGCATAGGTCCAAACCTTTGGACTTATTGGGGGAACAAATACTATAGAAAATTGATTTTGGGACTCGCAAGCCGTATAGAAAGCACCCACAAAATCAAAAACGACAAAGGAATGAAAATCAAAATTTGAATTGGACTAAGAGAAGCATTATGTTTGACTTGCCCTATTGGAAAACGTTGAAGCTTCGACACAACCTTGATGTCATGCATATTGAAAATAATATATGTGACAATGTCGTTGGGACACTTTTGAGCGTAGATGGAAAGAACAAGGACATGGACAAAGCACACTTAGATTTGGAGGACGTGAGAATACGTAAAGAGTTACACTTGAAGAGGCGTTCTAATGGGTCCTTTGAGAAGCCTCCCACATTGTACACATTGTTTGTGAAAGAGAGAGAAGACTTTTGTGATTTCTTGAAATCAATTAAGTACCCTGATGGCTATGCAAAGAAATCTCCAATTCCAATTGCGGATCGCAAGCTAGAAAATTATCTGGCCTCAAAAGTCATGACAGTCATGTCTTTATACAACGACTTCTTCCAATTGGGATGCATGGCTACCTTAATAAGGAAATTGGAACGACACTTTTGGAGTTGGGAAATTTCTTCAAACAGTTGTGTTCAAAGACATTGAGGCGTTTAGATTTGGAGAAATTGGATGAACAAATCGTACTCATATTTTGTAAGGTTAAGAAGATTTTCCCGCCGGCTTTTTTTGATATCATGGTCCACTTGGTAATTCACTTGCCTCAAGAGGCTATGCTTGAAGGCCCAGTGCAATATCGATGGATGTACCCAATTGAGAGGTATTAACTCAGCCCTTTTATTAGTGTCAAATTTTAATTTACGCTTTAGTACTGATATAAAGATTGCAGTATAACATTGTCATCGGCTTGATCGTTAGATTGCTTGGCTGTCTAAAAGCGTTTGTGGCCAACAAACCTCATCCTGAAGGTTCTATTGCCGAGGCTTACATTTCCAAAGAATGTACAACATTTTGTTCAATGTATTTGGATGGAGTTGAAACATTGTTTAACTGCCCAGAAAGGAATTATGACATGGGTGACTATGGTCCAGGGTTAGCGGTATTCACTCAAAATGTTTGTCCCTTTGGTCTAATGACAAGGGTGTCTAATGTGTCCGTAGCTGAACGCGAGATGGCTCATTGGTTTGTCTTACACAATAGCACAGAAGTGGAAAAACACGTAGAGTATGAATCCTTCAAACGTATTTAGAATGTGTTTGTTGTAAATTGATTAGTCTTTATCTTAGTAAATATTTTTGAATCACATTTCTTGTAACTAGGGAGCACAAGAACTTGTTACAACAAAGAGCCGATGCATTTGACATCGAAAACAAACAACGAAAAGAATTCCCTAAATGGTTTGAAGATCATGTAAGCTAGTATTTTCATAGCCTACAATTAATCGTACATTACATTAATATTGTGCATGCTTGTAACATGACACATGTTCTTCATGTAGATGAATGAATTGTGGAGCCAAGTTTCCCTCAAAGCAACTGATGAGATGTAGTCATTAGCCAATGGTCCTAGTGGCTTAGTGAACACATATTCAGGATGTATTTGTAATAGTGTCCGTTTTCATACTATCAATCGTGACAACCGTCGTAAAAATCAGAATAGTGGATTAGTCGTGGAAGGGGAGCATGAAAGCCAATTGATACACTTCTATGGACACTTGTGCAAAGTGTGGGAAATGAACTATTTGTTCAGACGTCGGATTGTATTGTTCCAGTGTGAATGGTTTAACACCGGTAGTAGCAGAACTATGTGTGTAGAACCACATTTGACAACAGTTGATGTAAGAAGTCGATGGTACAAAGATGACTCATTTGTATTACCCAGTCAAGTTGAACAAGTATTCTATGTGAATGACACCAAATTAGGTACTAATTGGAGAGTCGTAGAAAAGTTTCAACATCTAGGAATTTGGGATGTGCCAGAGATGGATGACGTACAACCTAATGATGTGTTCTAACAAGAAGAAACCACTGAGGTCGCATGCAGTTATGGCTATTGATGATGATGTGGTTTTGCGACATTACGATATTGAATCTAAAATTATTCCAATGGAAGTTTTGTAACTGTTAGAGGTGTAGAAGCCAAGGGTGTTACAGATGATGCCTTCATCTATGATGATGAAGATGGATTAATGAGGAGGGTGACCCAAAAGAAGAATATGACCTACAAAGTGATTTTGATACAGATGTTGATATAGAATCTTGATGTATTTGCTTTTATAATTGGGATATGATAATGAACCAAAATTAGTTGTCTTATTAATTTGGCAACATCATGTCATAGCTTGTTATTTATTTTTATTGTTTTTGTCTAATTTAGTTCATGTATATCTGCGGAATTGTAGTTTATATTTTTCATTAAGTATAATTTAGTCCTCTAGGTTGTTAGTGTTTCATTATATTAGATTAGGGTTTTATATATTTGTTCTTCGATTGATTAATTGTAAGACAAGGTTTTCTTATCAATTATCATGGTATTAGAGCCAAGTTACAAAGGTTAGCATACCTTTCGCAGATCATCATTGATCATCGCACTGTTCTTTTCGCTTCGCAGATCATCATTGATCATCACAACCCTGTTCTCTTCGCCAGACTTAAGCTTGATTATCGCGCCCTGTTCTCTTCGTTGCACTTCGGCTCGATTCTCAACCGCTTCATCTAGTTCGATTGAAGCTCTCACCTTTGGTTCGATCGAAGCTCTACCTCTAGTTCAATCGATTCTTTGGGTGACTTTGATAGGTTCAGTTCTCTCTCTCTCTTACTATGTGCTTTGCCTTGGTTCTCTCTCTCTGATTGCTATTTGAGGGTGATTGGGTTTGGTTATTATATGTTTGTCCTTGGGTCTGGTTATTATAAGTTTGACCTTACGGGCTCTTTTAATTATAGCAACAAAGAACTGGTTGTGTGATTGTCTCTTTGCTTTGGTTTTATTGTGTTGCTTAATTGTAGTACCATGGCTGATGATAAATTACAAGCTATCACTACTAAGTTAGATGGTACTAATTATTCCTATTAGTCTCATGTAATGAAAAATTTTATAATGGGTAAAGGCATGTGGAACTATGTTATTAGTATGACTATTAGACCTATGGAATCTCAAGAAACTGAGGCCGATGCTGCTAAATGGGATAAGGAAAATGCACAAATTCTTACTTAGTTTCATAATTTAGTTCAAACTACCATTGGTACGAATTTTTCCAAGTATTCTACTTTTAAACAAGTTTGGGACTATTTGAAAACTATGTACCTTGAGTCTAACTTTGCAAAACAGTATGAACTTGAGATGTCTATTCGCAATGCTAGTCAGAAAGATAAGTCCATTCATGAGTTCTACAATGAGATGACTACTTATTGGGATCAGCTTTCTTTGATAGAACCATCGAGACGGCATTTGACAGCTTATACCACGATCGGGAGAAACAACATATGGTTCAATTTCTTAAGGCCCTTCGTGATCAATTTGAGCCGCTTAGGGAGCTATTCTTCATCGGTCTCCTTTGCCTTCTATGGATGGTGTCAGTTTATGAGCTTATTATGAAGAAACTCGGTTTAAGGTGGCTCATGGTGCTCCTGCTTCCCAGTCAGCTTTTGCTACTCATCCGCTCTTGCCCACCCCACCTTCTTCTTTATTTCAGGTTACTAGTAAGCCCAAGCCTCAGGTTTCCATGGACGAGTGTAGCTTTGGTCATCAGAAAGGCCATTGGAAACATGCTTGTCCAAAACTTTTATAGCCTAAGGGTCGTTCATCTGGTCCACCATTCGCTAAGCCAACATTTTCAAGATCACGCCATCTCACGCCTTTTTGCACCACCATCGAGAATGGTCCATCTTCCAATATGCGCCTATGTTTGAGCAGCTCAAGTCTTTCATGGTGGCCAATCCAGATCTTTCGCCTCAGCCTCCGCTATGACTACCACTCGCTTAGGTTTGTCTAGTTCATCATCTTCAAGTAATATCCACACTTCGTGGATTTTTATTCGTTGTTCACATCATATGACCCTCAAGCATCTCTCCTTAACAATTGTGTCTCATCTTCTTCTTCTATCACTATTGCTACCGCTAATGGTTTTTCTATGCCCTGACGCCTATTGGTTCTATTTCCTCTTCCATTTGTCTTTTTCTCAGATTTTATGTGCCTCACTTCTCACTCACCTTATTTCTATTAGTCAATTATCCGATTCCAGCTTTTGATGTTGTTTTCTTCTTCTCATTTTGTTGTACAGATCTGTATCCAAGAGGCAGATTGGGATAGGGCATAGAGTTGGAGAACTATATATCTTGGATAGTTTGCATGTTTCTCCAGAAGCGTCTTCTACTGCATTGTTGTCTTTTTGTTTAAACAATAAGTCCTCTTTATTTTATATTTGGCATTTTAGGTTAGGTCATATGTCGAGTGATCGTTTGAGGATGTTAGTTCGGTCTGGACATTTAGGTAATTTTCCTATTCATGATATTTCTGAGTGTCGTGGTTGTAAATTGGCTAAAATGTCTGCTCTTCCTTTTAATAAAAGTAGTTCCATTTCATCTTCTCCCTTTTAATTGGTTCATACTGATGTTTGGGGTCCTTCCCCTATAGTTACAAAGGGTGGTTCGCAATATTATGTGTCTTTTGTGGATGATTACAATCGATTTACCTGGGTTTATTTGATGACTAGAAAATCTGATTTTTACAAAAGATATTCTAATTTTCACTCCATGATTCGCCCTCAGTTTTCCACCACCATTAAAGTTCTCCGTTTTGATTTGGGGGGTGAGTATTACTTGTCTAAGTTTGAGGACTATTTAGCTACTCATGGCACTATTCATTAGTCTTCGTATTCTGACACTCCTGCACAAAATGGTCTAGCTGAGCGCAAACATCGCCATCTCCTTAATACAGCTCGTTGTTTGTTGCTCTCGTCTTTTGTCCCTTCTGTTTTCTGGGGAGAAGCTGTGCTCACTGCTGCATATTTCTCAATCAGATGCCTACTCCTCTTCTCTCAGGCTCATCTCCTTATGAGCGTCTTTTTAGTGTTACTCCCAATTATTCTCTTCTTCGTATTTTTGGTTCTGCATGCTTTGTGCTCCTTTCCAAACGAGCGCGCTCTAAGCTTAGTTCCCGTTGTGTTTTATGTGTCTTCTTAGGATATGGCATTAATCAGAAAGGTTATCAGTGCTATAATCCTACCACCAAAAAGTTATATGCGTCTAGGCATGTCACCTTTTAGAAAAGCTACCCTACTACACTATACCTTCCACCCATGTCCCTATTACTAAGGATGAATTGGTTTATGTTGGCCCATTTCCTCCTCGATGTTTCTCTGATGAGTTTGTTTCGATCTTGAGGTCTCTACTTTGCCTCTTACTAGCACTTGTGATATCTCTCGTCACCTACTTCCCTCCAAATTCTTCTCTCGCTCCTCTTTTTTGTTTATCAACAAGAAGGCACTTCTCGAGCTCGCTTGTCTCTAGCTCTATTGTCCCTCCACTATTTCTTTGGATCCCGCTCCTCCCGCACACCGCTTTCCACAAAGACCATCATCCTCCAAACAGTATGGTTTTGGTAATACATGTTTTTCCTTTCCTATCGATTTTTTCTTTCTTGCCTTCATACATATTTTGAGCCCAGTCCTACAAGGAAGCTTGTCATGATCCCAATTGATTGTCGCCATGAATGACGAGTTAACCGCTGGCAACACTCGCACTTGGGATTTGGTTCCATTACCGCTAACAAGAATGTCGAGGTCAGAAATGGGTCTATAAGGTGAAAACCCTTCGATGGGCCTTTGGAACGATAAAGCTTGTTTGGTTGCCCAAGGCTTTTTTTTCAAGAGTATGAGATTGATTACGATAAGACTTTTGCCCTCGTTGCCAAGATGACTACTGCTCCCACTCTTATTTCATGCCGCCACCCATCACTAGCCTTTGTTTCAACTAGATGTCAAAAATGCTTTTTCAATGGGCATCTTTGTCAAGAAGTGTATATGCGCTCTCCACCGGGCCTCTGTCACCCTCCTGGTGTTGTTTGTCGTCTTCGTCATACACTATATGGTCTCAAGCAGTCTCCTCATGCTTGGTATGAGCGATTTCACTCTGTTGCACTTCAGCTTGGTTTCCGTCCTAGTCATCATGATTGTGCTCTCTTTGTTCGGCCCACTTCTATTGGCCTTGTTCTCTTTCTCCTATATGTGGATGATATGATCATCACTGGTTCTGATTCTAGTACTATTAAGGAGGTTAAGTATCAGTTATTTCAGGAGTTCGAGATGAAGGATTTGGGGTCTCTTTGGTATTTTCTTGGTATTGAGGTTGTTACTTCTCTTACTGGATATCTTCTTTCTTAGACTAAATATGCCCGTGATATTCTTTCTCGTGCCAATCTCACTGATGACAAAATTGTCAACACTCCTCTTGAGTTGCATGCTAAGTTTTCTACTTCTGATGGTGTTTCTCTTGAGGATCCCACTTTGTATCGCGAGTTGGTTGGGTGCCTTGTTTATCTCACCGTTACTCGCCCGGATATCTCCTATGTCAGGCACATTCTCGGGCTTTGTTTCGCTTCCTTGTTCCACACACAGATCGCTTTTTACTTTCTTTGTGCTACCTTCGTGGCACTTTGTTGCAATGTTTGTTGTTATTTGCCTCTTCGGACTTGACTCTTCATGCCTATGCTGACGCTGATTGGGCAGGTGACATCTCCTATCGCAAATCCACTTCTAGTCTTTGTGTTTTCCTCGGCGATTCTCTCATATCCTGGAAGAGTAAGAAACAGTCTGCTGTTGCTCGTTTCACCGCTGAGGCCGAGTATCATGCCATGGCTCATGCTACTTCCGAGATCGTTTGGCTTCGGTGGCTTCTTTCAGATATGGGTGTCTCTCTTTTTTATCCAACTCCGTTGTATTATGATAATCAGAGTGCTATCCAGATTGCCCATAATTCAGTCTTCCATGAGCGGACCAAGCATGTTGAAATAGATTGTCACTTTGTTGGACAACATCTTCAGGCTGGCACTATTACTCTCTCTTTTGTTCCCTCTTCTCTTCAATTGGCTGATTTTTTTACGAAGACTCACACTGTCGCTCATTTTCGGTTTCTTCTTGGCAAACTTCCGATGCTTTCTGCACTCGCATCCTCAGTTTGAGGGGGTGTGTGAATTGCAGTTTATATTTTTCATTAAGGATAATTTAGTCCTTCAGGTTGTTAGTGTTTCATTCTATTAGATTAGGGTTTTATATATTTGTTCTTCAATTGATTAATTGTAAGACAAGGTTTTCTTATCAATTATCAATATCATGCTTTATAATGTAATTAAGCATGTATTAGTTGAGTTATTTCATGCTTTCTAATTTATTTTTGTCTAATTTATTTCATGTATTTCATGCTTTATAATGTATTTTATTTCATGTATATCATGCTTTATAGTGTTACTTGTGTTATTGCAGTTTGAAAAATGGTTCCTGGCTTAAAGACTGGTCGGCTTTAAAAGACACTCACGAGCACAATAACAGACTTGCCAGCTGCTATTC
The DNA here is from genome assembly GCA_025200525.1 of Camellia lanceoleosa. NCBI lineage: Eukaryota > Viridiplantae > Streptophyta > Magnoliopsida > Ericales > Theaceae > Camellia > Camellia lanceoleosa. The sequence goes on from CM045769.1 coordinate 169,500,290, forward strand.
CTTTAGGATCAACAGTCGCTCCATCTCCTGTTGTCCCCATACAATCAAATGTAGGACCATCTCATCATGCCACTAGCCCACCATTGGTTGATTCTGATAAGACACAAGCCCCATCTGAAACACAGCCAAGTAGCATAGGTTAGATCAAAGTGTATCAAATTTGTCAATTATCACTTGCCATTATTTACAATTTTCGTATTGTTATTTTGTTGACAGGGACTTCGAAGCCCATGTGTGTACACGAACTGACACTTGGCAAAGGAATACAAAAAATAATTAGAGCCAAGAAAGGGGAAAAATGTTATGTTCATATTGATCGTGCGTTGAATGCAATGACTAGCAAGTATGCCACTCCAGCAACTAACAAGTTAGGAATTCAAATTAGGAGCTTGTGCCCTGTAAAAGATGTCAAGTCATGGTCGATCTTGATAAGACTACAAAATCTATCGTCATCCAAGCTATTCTTGTAATTGATATTACTTGTCCACAAGATGTAATTGTATTATGTATACGTATAAGAAAGACTTTTATTTAATGATTGTAATTTCCATTTGTCATGCTTGTAGGACATGTTTGAAATTGGAGACGATTTTCACAATGACTTACAAGCACAATAGATTATGAATAAGAAGGCATATGGGTTGTACAAAGATTGGAGGTATACCTTGAAGCAAGAATTCGAACTGTTAGAGGGACTTCCAAGTGATGAGATCTATGCTCATCCGCCCCTAGGGGTGAGTTTAGATGATTGGAAGCATTTGATTAATGTGGCATGACAAGATACATCTCACCAGGTAAAATAATAGACTAGAAAGAGTACATACATCTATGCCAAAATGTGATATGCCTTAATATTTATCAAAATTTTGTTTATCTGCTTGTTTGATTTTTAGAAACGGTCAAAAGCTGGCAAGAGTAATGTGAGTCAATTGCCGCATAATCATACCAATGGGTCTCGCCATTTCCTATCGCAATCGCTGCTATGGTGAGATTGATTTTATTTAAAATTAAATCCATTATATGTTGTTTGGATATGAAAATGTTATGTTGTGATTTTTAGGGGCAATTTGGAGTCTATTAGTACTGTTATTAAACTATAAAGCAAAAGAAAAAGAGCTATGTTTCCATTTCATGCTTTTTTTTTTTTTTTTCTCTTTCTAGGTAAGTAGTTGTATTATCACAAAACATGAAACACATAATAGAACTCATATACCAAAAAAAAAAAAAAAAAGGCATCTTATCTAGAGAAAAGAAGGCATCTCTCTCTTTCAGCACTCATAAATACAGCGCACATCCAATGTATGTTGATTGGAGAAAAAATAAGGATTTTGTGCTCATTAAAATAACACCATGGACAAAATAACCGTTATGTGAAATGTATAAATATATAACATTCTCAGACATTTAAGTAAAATAGTTATGTTTTCAACACCACAGGTTGTTGCTGTCTGCAAAAACTCTATCTAGAAATATGTCTGCAAAAACTCTGTCTTGAAATCTGGCTGCAAAAACTCTGTTATTAAACATCTACTGTCTACAAAAAATCTGTTAATGATACCCTTGCCACTTGTGAAATTTGTCTAAACTAGAATATTGGTGCTCAATGGAAATTTGTCTGCAAAAACTCTGTTTGAATTCGAAATCTGTCTAAACTACAAATCTATCTGCAAAAACTCTTTTATTATACATACTATCTGTAAAAAATATGTCTGCAAAAATCTGCTTAAAATCTGCTTAAAGTGTCATTGTTTTATACGTTGATGTGTTAGCAGGTAGCAAAAACTGGAGAGTTGGATTTTCCTAAGTTCTATGAGGATAGCCACACTTCGAAGAAAATGAATGACTGGATCCATCCGAAATGCGGTGAGTTGCATGCAAGTATGTAACAATGAAATAATTGTATTCAATATGACTTTACTTAGTACCCAATAATACATATATGTTAGTTAGCTTTTTTTTGTCTTATTTGTTTGCAATGACAGCAAGAGATGATCAATGTACAACCGGTTACCATCGAGTCAGGGACACCATTGACACAGGAGGAGCTTTCAAGGCAAGTGCTTGGACAGAAGAAAAGGTATTTGCTTGGGTTTGGAAGTGGCCTACAACCTTCTACCATAGCTGCATCACGAGCACATGATAAGGACATAGAGGCACTTCGTGAGGAGCGACAAAAAGATCATGATGAGTTAATGAAAGAGCAAGAGGAGCGTGAGAGATATTACAATGAGATGTTGAAAAAGTGAGAGGAGTGCATTCAATTAGCCAATGAGATGTTGAAAGAGCGGGAGGAGGGACAAAAAGCAAGGATGAGACAAATACAAAGGTCGAGCATCTTAATAACATAGTCGCCAAACTGTCACAACTCTTGGGAATCTAAGTTGGGCATCCAACGTTTGTTTTTTGGTAAGAACAATTTCATTAATGTCACACTTACTTTGTTTAAATATGTTCGCTTTAAGAGTTGAAAATGTCATCAATTTGGGAGTTAGTCTGCCTCACAAATTCAATGGGAGTTGTTTAAATATGTTCGCTTTAACTTTTGTTTTTAAATTTCTGACCTAATTCTTTATACTCATTCCTAGATTTCTATTGGCTAACAACATTCCTAGTTTGTAGAATGTTGCCTCATTTTTTGGTGCAAAGTGTAGTCTTGTTAGAGGCCACTGTAAATGAATACGAAAGAGAAACTATGAGAACTGCTTTTAGTTAAGGTAGATTATGAGGGAAAAAATAAGACCTATCATTTTGATGTAAGAATATCCATAAAGTGGCCCATATGCCACATGTTTGTTTTATTTATTTTTGTATATATTTATTATATATATATAATTAGTTTAATGGTTAAAGGGTAACTAACGTCTGTTCACTATCCCATATGGTGGTTTCATGGTACCTTACAACTTCCCTGATGGTGGGAAGTCATAAGGAGTTACACTTGGATATGGATCCAAGCCTATCTATATATATGCCTGTGATAGCCATCAAACACAGACGTTGTTTTGTGAATAGAATAGGCTTGAAACTCTGTTCCTTCCACTTTTCCCATATAGTTCTGTAAAAGTGTTCAGTGAGTGAGTTTTGTTTATACATTCAAGATTCGATCATTCAAGGATAAAGATTCAAAGGCTTGAACATCATGGTAGGAGGTATTTTTCTTTCTGAATTAAAATTATTTTAATTCTCACAATTGGTATCAGAACCTTCTTCTGTTTGTTGTTCAGCATTACTGTAATTTATGGAGGCCAAATCTTGTTAGATCATATTTTATTTTGTTTTCGTTTATGCTATCCATGTAATATAATGACCTGATCACTAGCACACTATTGTAGCATAAGGAATCAGAGAACCAAAATTATTTTCAATTATTATTCTCAGTTTTGAGAATTCATGAAACTTGTTTATTTTAATTCTACTGTTCGAAATTGATTCTGCAAGTGTGTAATGGTTTGGAGCATTTAGATTGGTTTATATCTATATGGGTATAAAGCATATCTTGCTGGGTAATTTTAAAAAAAAAAAAAAAAAAAAAAAAAAAAAGGAGGAAGGAAGGATTGAATCACCAAATTGTTTCTGGTTTTTATTCATCATCTCTAATAATAAATTTCCAGTGGGATCAGCTTTATTAAAATCTAAATTTTATTCTTTAAAAATCTATTTTTCTTTCCATTGATTTAGTGAATTTATATGTATAATAAACGTGGAAAGTAGCAGATGATCAACTTATATTGGGTTTTACTTGTGGGGATCACATTGATTTATAATTGCTTTCTTTATTTTTGGACTTTTTTTATTATGGTTTTACTGTTGATCAAACGTTATGCATTCTGATAACTTTATATGCATTAGACAATTAGTCCTGTATATGTGGTTATGAGTAGATCAATATTTAGCCTTAACCTTTGAAACCTACGCTAGTTTAATTTATTGTTAAATATTATAGTAGGAGTGACATGTTATGAAAGACATTTTATTATAGTTGCATGTGAAAGTAATGAGCAAATTTAATTGAATTTCATATAGTGAATTATAACATGTTCTTTTATAATTTTTATAATTTTTGAGATTCATTGGCATGTTATCTAAAATAATGTAATATTATATTACATGTATTAAGGTAATTATTTATGCATTGAAAATTCATGTGAAATAAGAGCATGTATACACTGTGGGTGTTTGGGAAGTGGATTTTTATGTAGGTTTTTTTAGTTGTAGGATATTATTGGATAAAAGATTTTTGGTGTTTGGGAAGATAGTTGGGTTTTTTTGTGGTTGGATGTGATGTTTGTGAGAAAAAAAATGAAATGATTATAGCGTTGGATGTGATATTTTGTTTGGATTTATTTTTTTTTTTTGATTTTGCAAAAAATTTGTCTTTTAGTGTAAAAAATAAAAATAAAAAACTCAACCCACAAACTTCCCAAACACCACCACTATGTGTTGGGCATATGGAATTTATTTTGGTCCAATTTTTAAGCAAAATCTAGTATAAGATTGAATTACATGTGTTTGGTCTTGGGATTTTTCATGTGATATTACTTTGATTGTGTGTATTATACATTATGTGCATTGACAGATTATGTATTTGTTGTGACTATAAGGATTTGCTCTCATTAATAAATTATGCCATATTTAAAAAATGTATTCTGTTTTAAGAGTAGCCACAACATCTTAAGACATAAAGATGTGGTCCTCAGAATTTTGATCACATAAAGTTAAAAAATTAATTTGGCAGTTTTACATTGCAATTTTGTTTTATAAATAATTTCTTGGTCCCACAGGAAAGTAATTATTTATGATACTTAATTGGAATAATATAATGGATTGGGTATTAAAGAGATTGAACACTCTAAACCCACAGGTATGAGTTTTCTTTTCCTTAAATATTTCGGAACCCATTAGTCTAATTATAAAGTAATAGCAAATCTAATACAGTTTAGTGACCTCTACCCACAGGAAGGTTTAGATTTGTTACTGAATTTGACATTGGTTGATTCAGACTATAGCTATTGTTTCAAAACATTAATAATGTTCTTGGTAATTGCAGTGATTTCTACCTTTGTACTGTCTAATGAGTCTTCTCGTATTCCATTCTTGAACGGTGATAATTTTTTAGACTGGAAAGACAAAATCCTTTTAACATTAGGGTGCATGGACCTCGATTTGGTACTCCGTGTGGATGAACCTCCTGAACCCATGGATGAGAGTTCCGCTGCAGAAAAGAGTGCTTATGATAAGTAAGAGCAATCCAATTGCTTAAGCCTAATGCTCATAAAGTCACATATCAGCCAGAGCATTAGGGGCTCAATCCCACCATCTGATAAGGTCAAGAACTACATGAGGGCTATTGAAGAGCAATTTGTTAGTTCTGATAAAGCATTAGCAAGCAACCTAATGAACAAACTATCAGGAATGAAGCATAACAATTCTAGGAGTGTGCGTGAGCACATTGTGGAAACGAGGGACATTGCAGCCCATTTTAAGTCCTCAGAGATTAAGAAGAAAGGTAATCTCATATCTCTTGTGTGTTATGAATCTAATTTTGTTAATACTCATCAATATGATTGGTGGATTGATTCGGGTTCTACAATTCACATTGCTAATACCATGAAAGGCTTCCTCAGTCTAAGGAAACTGACGGGAAGTGAACAAGGCATCTATTCGGGCAATGGGATGCGTTCGCACGTCGAAGTTGTTGGAACTTTCAGAGTTGTTTTAAAAAATGGCTTTGTTTTGGATCTTGAAAACGCATTTTACATTCCATCTTTTTCAAAAAATTTAATTTATGTTTCTAGACTAATACTGTTTGGATTTGAATTTCAGTTTGTTGGTGAAAATTTTAGTTTGTTTAAAGACTCTGTTTCTGTAGGATTTGATATTTTAATTAATGGTTTGTACAAATTAAATCTAGATCCTGTTTTTGAACAAAATCTTTTAACCTTGCATGGTGATATTGGCATTAAGCGTAATATTGTTGATGAGTCATCCTCTATTCTTTGGCATAGGAGATTGGGACATATCTCCATTGAGAGAATAAAGAGGTTGGTTAATGATGAAGTCCTCTCGACTCTTGATTTTACCAACTTTGGTATTTGTATGGACTGCATAAAGGGAAAGCATCAACAAGACCAAGAAAGATGCCAAAAGGAGTGAGGAAATTCTTGGAATCATACACACTGATATTTGTGAACCATTTACTCCACCTTGTTTGAATGGTCAGAGATATTTTATCTCATTTATTGATGACTTTACACGATACATGTATCTCTATCTCTTGTTTGATAAGGCCGAGGCACTTAATGCCTTTAAAGTTTATAAAGCAGAGGTAGAGAAACAAACAGAAAAGAAAATTAAAATTGTGAGGTCAAAGTGCAGGTAGAGAATATTATGGGAGGTACATAGAATTAGGACAATTACCAGGTCCATTTGCTAAGTTCCTTAAGGAAGATGACATTATTGCACAATATTCAATGCCTGGCACACCACAATAAAATGGTGTTGCTGAAAGAAGGAACCGAACACTTATGGACATGGTAAGGAGCATGCTTAGTTATTCTAATGTGTCTATAAATTTATGAAGTGAAGCTTTGAAAACTGCTGTGTATATCTTAAATAGGGTTCCATCCAAGGTTGTTCCCAAAACACCATTTGAGTTATGGAAAGGATGGAAGCCAAGTTTAAGACACTTACACGTTTGTGGTTGTCCAGTTGAAGTGAGAGTGTATAACCGACATTTAAAGAAATTAGACCCCAGAATAGTTAGTGGTTTTTTCATAGGCTATGCAGAAAACTCCAAGGGTTCCAGATTTTATTGTCCTTCAAATTCACTTAGAATTGTTGAAGCCATAAATGCTAAGTTTATTGAGAAAGTTGACCTTAGTGGGAGTTACCCTCGAAAGATAGAATGGAAGGAATCACAGGATCCAGATACAATACCCGTGAATATAGGTGAATTGGTTGTCTTTCAGGATAATCAACTTGATATCCAGGAAAATCAACAAATTCAAGTACTTCCACTACAAAAGGAACAAATCAACATAGAACCTGTAGCTCAAGTCCTAATTGAGACTACAGAATTAAGGAGATCTTCACGAGCTAGAAAGTCAACAATTTCTGGTGATTATTTTGTATACTCAATGGAGTCTGATTTTGACATCGGACCTAAAGATGATCCTATTTCATTTTCCAATGCCATGAATAGGGATGATTCTGAATTGGTATGATGCCATGAAGGAAGAGTTGGAATCTATGACTAAAAATCAAGTTTGGGAAATTGTCGAGTTGCCTAAAGGAGTTAAAGCTGTTGGCTGTAAATGGGTCTATAAGACCAAGAAAGACTCAAATGGTAACGTCGAATGATATAAGGCCAGACTTGTAGCCAAGGGTTTTACTCAAAGAGAAGGCATCGATTATCATAATACATTTTCTCCGGTTTCTAAGAAGGATTTATTTCGAATTATCATGGCATTAGTAGCTTATTTTGATTTAGAGCTACATCAAATGGATGTGAAAATGGCATTTTTAAATAAGGATCTTGAGGAAGAAGTATACATGAACCAACCTGAAGGTTTTTGTTCTTATAAAGATAGTCACTTAGTTTGCAAGCTCAAGAAATCCATATATGGACTAAAACAAGCTTCTCGACAGTGGTATTTAAAGTTCCACAATGTTATTACATCATATGGTTTTATGGAGAATGTTATGGACAATTGTATATACCTTAAGGTTAGTGGGAGCAAATACATTTTTCTAGTTCTATATGTAGATGACATTTTACTTGCATCTAATAGTTTGGGATTGTTGCATGATTCTAAACAATTTCTTTCTCAAAATTTTGAAATTAAGGATATGGTTGAAACTTCTTATGTCATTGGCCTAAAGATTCACAGAGATAGGTCCAAAAGGACATTAGGACTATCTCATAAAGCCTACATTGAAAGAGTTTTGGAGAAATTCAAGATGAGTGATTGTAATCCTAATGCAGTGCCCATTTTAAAGGGTGACAAATTCAGTTTAAGTCAATGTCCGAAGAATGATTTGGAAAAGGAACAAATGGTTAGCATTCGTTATGCGTCTGCCATAGGCAATTTAGTGCATGCTTTGGTTTGTACACAACCTGACATTACATTTGTAGTTGGGATGGTTAGAAGATAGCAAAGCAATCCAATAATGGAACATTGGAAGGCTGCAAAGAAAATCATGAGGTACTTACATGGAACCAAGGACTACATGCTTACTTACAAGCATGTTGATTGTCTTGAGGTGGTTGGATATTCAGACTCGGATTTTGCGGGTTGTCAAGATTCCAGAAAATCCACTTTAGGATATGTCTATCTACTAGCAGGCGGTGCTATTTCATGGAAAAGCGTCAAAAAGACGATAATTGCATCATCAACAATGGAAGCAGAGTTTATAGCATGCTTTGAAGCAACATCACAGGCTATTTGGTTAAGGAATTTTATCACAGGGCTTCGAATTGTAGATTCAATTTCTAGGCCATTAAAGGTTTACTGTGATAATTCGGCTGCTGTTTTCTTCTCTAACAACAACAAAAGTGGTAGCCGAAACAAGCATATTGACATAAAGTATCTTGCTGTTCGACACCGTGTTACGAAGCAAGAAGTCAGCATTGAGCATATTAGTACCGATATGATGGTTGCAGATCCCATGACCAAAGGTCTTTCTGTAAAGGTGTTTTCAAAACACGTTGAGAGCATGATACTGATTGGTTAGCTCAATAATTTTTCTAGTTGTCATGACATTTTAATTATTATTAGTGAAAAGCATCATTTTGTGCACCTAAAGTATTTGTGATGCTATGCAGTCCATTGTGACTATTGATCCATAGGGATCATTGGACCTAGAATAACTTATTAGAAGTTATTCATAAAGCATGACACTACATAAAGTTGAGAGTGTGATACAATGTAATACATGGAAGGAAATACTCTATTGATAGAGTATAATCGCCATGATTCGTGTATTATAACTTTAAGGTTTGGGTATTTTTATTTAATGGCCATCATCAGTTTGTTAGTTACCCGACAGTCAACAATGTGTGTTATATGTACCAAGTGGGAGAATGTAAGAATATCCATAAAGTGGCCCATATGCCACATGTTTGTTTTATTTATTTATGTATATATTTATTATATATATTTAATTAGTTTAATGGTTAAAAGGTAACTGACGTCTGTTCACTATCCCATATGATGGTTTCATGGGACCTTACAACTTCCCTGATGGTGGGAAGTTATAAGGAGTTACACTTGGATATGGGTCCAAGCCTATCTATATATATGCCTATGATAGCCATCAAACACAAACATTGTTTTGTGAATAGAATAGGCTTGAAACTCTATTCCTTCCACTTTTCCCATATGGTTCTGTAAAAGTGTTCAGTGAGTGAGTTTTGTTTATACATTCAAGATTTGATCATTCAAGGATAAAGATTCAAATGCTTGAACATCATGGTAGGAGGTATTCTTCTTTTTGAATTAAAATTATTTTAATTCTTACAATTAAATGACTCAAATATGCACTAAAATGTGAATGCTACACAATATATGAAGTTAGCACATATATAAGGCTTTGTACTCATCAACTGTCCCTTAAATCTTTAGTTAAATAAGGAGCACCCAAATGAATGCCTATTAGCCAAGTCAATGAAATAATATTTTGATACTGTATACATATCTTGGTATCTCATCTAGATTAATCAAGACAATAGACTACTGCAAATGAAGATAAGTTAAAGCCTTTGTTGTATTACACCTAGATCGACATTCCACATATGAAATTCCAGTAAAAGAAAAATTAAAAATATACACCTAAATGGACATCTTTTCTGGTTCATCACATGAAATAGAAGGAGAGTCCTTGAAGTCAGAATGATGTTAGGCCGCAACACCGGTACACTTGGTGACTACTCAAAGAAGGGCAATGATCCCCCCACATATAAGAATAGTTAGAGGAACCATTGAGATGATATACAAGCTACTACACAATAAAAGAGGAGAGAGCAATCATGTATGCATGCTCACAGTAATACCTATACCAAGATACTTGTAATGTGAAACCGAATTGCCAAAGGAAAAAGTTTTCAATCAAAAATGCACATCTCACTAATACAAGCAATCCATCACCAAAATCGATTGTGAAGATAGTAAAGAACCCTAGTTGGCGATGATTTAGAGGCCCAAAAACATAATTACAATCCAATGATGAAAATTACATCATACTTACATGTTAGAGTTCAACGCATATTCTTTAGAACGAAGTTAATCCATTCAACTCGCACTTTATCAAGTTCGATGTTTGTGTAAGTCTTTTTCCCATTAAAATGCAAAAGAAATTTTAGAAACAATTAGCTACTAAATTACATGTACTAGTATCATGAATATAATATAGGTCTGAGCTACTAAATTTGGGGGGTTTTTAGTGGGCAACTCCAGATTCAGTTGAGAATGGTGGTCTGGAGTGAAGCAAAGTAAATTGAAAATGAAAATTTGGAGAGCAGTACCTGTTATCTTGCTATGGTCAGTGTGGAAACTCAGGAATGATTGTGTATTTAATAATGGGCCGCCTTCTTGTGTTGAGTTGGGTGAAGTAGTGAAGGTTAAGGTGGCTTTATGGGCTAACTCATTTCTAGGTTTGTTGTCTTACTTTGGCCAGGACCTGCTATTAAACCTTGGTCAAGTTAGGCAGTGTATTGGAGGTGGTAGTAGAGATAGGGGATATGCATAGAAGATGTTGCTGCTGAACTAATTTGTTGATTGGGTTGGAGATTTAGGAAAGGGGAAAAGCGAATATGGAAACAAACTCTTATGGCAATCATTGGCAAATTATTTGGAAATTCAGTAATAATTGTGTATTCAATAACAAGCATACAGACACTGAAGAGATGTGTGATCTCATTAAAGTGAGATTGGCTATTTGGCATCTTTGTATGTACTGGTCTATATGTAAAAGTGATTAATATAAAAAACATATTTATGTGAGTATATTATACTAACAAGATTTAGAGGTTGACCCCATAGGAAATAAAGCTGAAAGACAAAACAAAAGCTAAACCAACCAAAGTACATATTTTCACATCACAACAACATCCATAAAATTTATTTAAGGGAAAAAAAAAGCAAAGAAAAATCAACATTTTACTACTATGGTTGCACAAAGTCCTAACAAGTTGAAAAAGAAAAAAAAGAAAAATTAAGGCAATTGGATCAACAACTTTCTCCTTCACAGTTTTCAGAATCCAAAAGTTAGAGAGAGAGAGAGAGAGAGAGAGAGAGAGAGAGAGAGAGCGCGAAAGAGATTACACCTGGAAACTAGAAAGAACATATGAAGGAAAAGAAAGAGCCAAGAAAAGTGTACCCAACAATAAAGATAGATTCATGAACTCACAAGAAAGAGAGAGAGACAATCAAATTGTTGGAAAATTTATAAAGAGGTAGTTGTGAATTGAAATAGACTCCATTTTGAATGAAATGGTGTAACCTTTCATGGTGTCTTTTTGTTTTAAAGGAAGGGTCAAACCTCCATTTGAATGAACTATCATGGTGTCTCTTTATTTTAAAGGAAGGGTTATGTCCCTTCTTCATACATTTTCTATTCAAATTGAATAGGTGCCAACAAAACCTATATAAAGGCAGCCCCATTCCAATTTTGATATTCTGAAAATTCATTTTTCCTGACTTCATTTTGCTTTCTTGCGTACTTTATTCTTCATATTAGATTTAGAATAAATTTCAGAGAGTTATAGAACACAATGTTTTAGTTTGCTGAACAAATTTGTTTGAAGTGTTACTACAAATTTGTGAAGATCATTGTATCCTGGGAGATAGACGCCACATAACCGTAAGCATCGTAGCGGGGCGAATCTGCCTTAAGAACAGAGTGTCACACACTCGACTTGGTCTTTAATTATTGATTTGGTTCAACAAAATAAATTCTGTAAGTTTTATTTTATTTTGTTTGAATTGTTTCAAATTATTTTATTTTACGTAAGATTGTTCCAACAATCTTAAGCAGAACTTGAATTATTCTATTTATAGAATTTTTCGCTTGTTTCCTTTTTCGCTTTCTTTTAAAGAAAATTATTTTCTGTGGATTTACAAAATAATATTCTGGTTGGAAAAACAAATAGTGATTATATGCTATTTGATAGATAGTAGTAATATATTGTCTATTTTCTTTAACAACTAGTAGTACGATACTGGTGTCATTAAAAATTCAGAATATATTTTTGTGGAATTTTTTTTTCAGAAATTAATTTTAGATTTGAGAAATTATTTTCTGAGTTTTCTTTACTTCAAATTGCTTTAGTATTTTAATTATTGAAGTGTTACAGAAATTAATTTTCTGTGTGGAATTAATTTGGTTAAATAAAATTTTATTTTATTTCTAAATTAATTGAAAAAATAAAAGTTATTTTCTTATTTCTTTTGTTTTACAGAATTTAATTTCCTATATGGAATTAATTTGGTTGAATAAAATTTTATTTTATTTCCAAATTAATTGGAAAATAAAAGTTACATTCTTGTTTCTTTTATTTTTTACAGAATTTAATTATGTGAATTTGGTTTAATTTTTTTGTGTAGTGTAAATTATAATTATAATTTTGTTTTATAAATTAGAATTGATGGCTACTGAAACTAATTCCCAAACAAGTACTATTGTGGTGGCTGCAATGACACCAACCCCCTCTCTTATTGTAACAGTACCGATAAATCACGGTGAAAAGCCCGAGACGTTCTTAGGAACTGACTTTAAAAGATGACAACAAAAAATGTTGTTCTATCTTACAACTCTAAACGTGGCTCGTTTCCTCCGTGAAGATGCTCCTATTTTGAAAGAGGATGAAACAGACCGGCAAGTGGTTTCTGCGGTTGATGCTTGGAAACATGCTGATTTCCTTTACCGGAACTACATCTTGAATGGACTTGACAACACATTATACAATGTCTACAGTCCTATCAAGACAGCAAAAGAACTTTGGGAGTCTTTAGAGAAAAAATATAAAACGGAAGATGCCGGCTCAAAGAAATTTGTGGTTGGCAGATTCCTGGATTTTGTAATGGTTGATTCAAAAACTGTGATCAGCCAAGTTCAAGATTTCCAACTCATTCTACATGACATTCCCGCAGAAGGCATGTCTCTCAGTGAATCCTTCCAAGTTGCAGCCTTAATTGAAAAATTACCAAAAGGCTGGAAGGAATTCAAGAACTACCTCAAACACAAGCGCAAAGAAATTTCTATGGAAGAATTAATTGTGCGTTTGAGGATTGAGGAGGACAACCGCAATTCTGACAAACGGGCTGGTAAGCATCCTATGGAGTCTAAGGCAAATGTGGTGGAATATGCTTCAAAAACCAAGAAACGAAAGTCTTTTGAAGAAAGTTCATCACAAGGCTCTAAAGGGGGGGAGGGAGGAAATAAAAAGTATAAGTTTAATGGCAAATGTTACATCTGTGACAAAGAGGGACATCGGGCCAAAGATTGTCGTAGCAAAGTGAAAAGCAAAAGAAGAAAAAGCAAGAAGCCTGCTCAAGCCCATATGACCGAAGTGGACAATATTTCCAATGGTATAGATGATATCAATCTTTCTGCAGTTGTTTCCGAGGCAAATCTTGTCAGAAATCCTAAAGAATGGTGGGTGGACACTAATGCTACTCGCCATATTTGTGCTGATAAAAAGATGTTCACATCTTATTCTATAGTGGACAATGGTGACCAACTTTTTATAGGCAACTCCTCAACTTCCAAAGTTGAAGGACAAGGAAAGATTGTACTCAAGATGACATCTGGAAAGGAACTCACTCTCAACAATGTGCTGCATGTATCGGACATTCGCAAGAATCTTGTTTCCGGATCTTTGTTAAGTAAGAATGGGTTTAGGCTAGTATTTGAAAGTGATAAATTTGTACTTACTAAGAATGGGATGTATGTAGGAAAATGTTACATGTCTGATGGCCTTTTCAAGTTAAATGTAATGACCGTTGTACCCTCAGTTATTAATAATAATACATCTTCTTCTTACTTGCTTGAGTCTTCAAATTTATGACATAGTAGACTAGGACATGTTAATTATGGATCTTTGCGCAAATTAATTAATATGGAATGTTTGCCTAAATTTGACAGTGATTCAAATCATAAATGTGAAATTTGTATTGAGGCAAAATTATCTAAAACTCCTTTTCATTCAATTGAAAGAAGTACGGAATGTAACAACTCCATCACGTATAATGATTAGTACTTGATTAATTGCGAGGATTTGAAATTTAATTGCCGAGTATTATAATTTAATTTGGGATTTATGAGGATTGTGGGATCTGACTCGTATATGATTATATTAAAGATTTATTTTGGAATTAGAAATTGAGGGTCCAAATGGCTTAAGGAAGTGAAGTTGAGAAGTTGAATCAATTTAATCTTAATTATAGATCCATTTGAGAGTTTAATTAAATATTCGATTTAGTTTAGTGAAATTGAGATTCGACCAATTAGGCCCTAATTGGAGTTGATTAAATTATAAGGTTTGAGAATTGTGATTATTACGAATTAAATTTATTTATGAGGTGTTCAATTTGAATGTGTAAATTATGGATGGAAATTTGAAGTTTGATTAGAAATTCAAGACCTAAATGGTTTGAGAAATCAAAATTTATAATGATAATAAGTTTAATTTAATATTTGAAGCCTTTTGGGAGTCTGATTAAAAATCTGATTCAGATTGGTAAAATTAAATATGATTAATTGGGCCTTAGCCAAAGATTAATTCGGCTAATTAAATCAGGTAGGAAATTGTAATTAGTTATGATTAATTAACTTATGTGCTAATTATGATTAATCAAGACTAAGTGATATTGAATTAAACTAAAATGTGATTAGTGTGCTAAACTAATGAAATATGGGTCCATATTACGTGGACAAGTGTCCCACTAATGAATAAAGAAAAAATAAAATAATAAGAGATGGCAAATGATATCAAATGGTGCCTTTCACCTTCTTTGAAGCGAGTTAGAAAAGAGGAAGAAAGAGAGAGCTCGGCTCAGAGGGAGAAACTGGGAGGAAGGAGAAAAAAAAGGGGGGGGGGGGGGAAGAAGGAAGCCTTGTGGAATACCAAGATTCAAGCTTAAAAATTGTGGGAAATTCATCTTCAAGTATGAAATTTCATCCTCTTCTTAGTATTGTTTAAATAATCTAGACATAAATTGATTTAAGATGAATTTTAAGAGGATTAAAAATCAGGATTTGAGGATCAATTATATAAATTGATGGAAATTGGGTTTAATTTCATGACATAAGAAAAGAATGTAGAAGATTTGAGTTAAGCTTAATAATTAAGAAATTGATGTTGTGATTTAATATTTGGGTTTGATTTCCTTCAATCTTCACATATTTGAAGTTTATCATTGCATGCATGGTAAATTTGCAAGATTTTATAATTTAATCCATATTTTAAAGTTTATGAGCTTGAGATTAAACTGTGATATAAATTAAAAAGTCAAATTATAAATTGAGCTTGATAATGTAAAATTGGTTGGATTCGATAAGTGTTTTATACATGCATCATAGATGTTTAAAAGATTTGAAGAATTAATTCTATGTTTTGGTTTAAGAAGAGCAAGTTTTGGGGAATTATGAATTCATGAACATTTTGAAATTAATATTGAATTAAAGGATTTTTGGATGTAATTGGTTTGAATTTTCACTCTAATTTCACAGATGCAAATATTTGATAAGAGTCTTATAACTTTAATTTCATGTTTTAGATAATCCTCCATGCATCATGAATTAAGAAAGTTATAGGATTAGTCTCATGGATTTTGTAAGAAATAAGGTTTTAAGTAAGAAATTAAGTAGACTCATAGTTGTGGAAATTAATTTGAAAAATTAATTGTTTTAATTTGATTTTGTAGTATTTTCTTGTAATACATGAGTTTTAAAGGAATTGGGCCATTCAAGTCCATATTTTGAAGAAACAAAGGAAATGTTTTAAGAAAACCAAGTTTATGAAAATTTGGAATTAATCCTAAAGTTTTGATTTTATAATTAGATCTTTATTTAAACCATGCATGTGATGTAATTTAAGAATTCTATTCAATTTAGATACATTTTAGAACACTCATGATTATAGATTAAGTTTTTGGTTAGAAATTGAGTTAAGTTGAATTTCTAAGAAATTGATTTGTGTAATTCGTAGTTAAGTTGATTTTGTTATTAATAACAAAATTGGATCTATTTGTATTGCATATATCATGGAATTCCAAGAGGTTGGGAAGCCTAAATTATATCTTAGAATTGTGGGTTGATATTAACAAGATGAAATAAAACTAAATTTGGGCAATTGGAACATGATTTTGAATGAATGATTTCTAATTGAAAGTGTTTATTTAATTATACAATGGTTTTCTATTTTTGTGCAACAAAAGTACATGTTTTGAGGCTTTGAATACCAAATTTGAACTTCAATTACAATTTTGGAATTTCAGAATTTGCATTGTCCGCTCGAGCGAGGGAAGTCTCGCTCGAGCGTGAAAATCGAGCTCCCAGTAGTTTTCCAAATTTTCTGATCCTTTCGGCGACCAAGGTGCCGTTCGAGCGGAGACCCATTTTCAGCATATTTTGGAAAATTGCATTAGTTCACATTTTTATTCGCATCTCTTTCCAAGGAATTTTAGACATGATTTATGACTCAATAAAGATTAATGAGCTACCAATCAACATAAATTAGTTAGTTAAAGAATGAATCTTTGATCTAGTGGTAATTGTTTAAGAAGTCAAGTAAAATATTAATCTATTTGGAAAAGAAGGGCTTAGTAATGAAAGAATATGTGAAATAAGAACCCGGTCTATTTGAATGAGAAAGAATAAATGTAGTAGAACTTGGACTATTTAGACAAAAAAGACTAGAAAAGTCAAGTTTGATCAAGGGAATAATGTTATGTGCTTGTGTAGGTCACGCGCCATTATGCGCTTGATTTATTTGATATGTCGATCATGCGATTTATACGCAACTATCTGTGAGTAATAACTCTGTAAAGTTATGTTTAACCTAAGTATTTTCTTGTTGGTATGGTATAATTTGTTTTTTCCAAATGCTATCTTACAATTATGAATGAATGTCCAATTTCAAAAGTATTTGTGGCACCCTTAGTTCACGTGGGTAACAATACCGCAGCCAATCTGCATGTGGCCATCGCCCGGGGGTAACAATACCGCGGCCAATCTGTATGTGGCCCTCGCCTGGAGGTAACAATACCATGGCCAATCTACACGTGGCCCTTGCTTTGGGGTAACAATACCATGGCTACTTGCGCGCAAGATATGGACCTTATAGTCATTGGTACCAACTATGTATGTGGGTCTCTGGACCAATCTGATCTGATAGCTAATGGGTGTACCACGTATGATCTTATGCAAAATTTGAATATGAACATGAGTATGTATCTAAATCTATTTATGTTCTGAAGTCTGAGTATGTTCTGATTTAAATACTGGATCCTAACTTGTGCTGGACATCATTCATAAAACCCTTTACTTTGTTATTATTCACTGGGCTTTAGCTTACTGTATTATTTATGTATGTAGGTGATCAGGCGCGTGACCAGGCTTAGAGGCATCTGCCTAGAATCTGTTTTGTCAGCCAACCTATGTGCCTCTCGTGGAGGTTCCGGATATGTCAAGTGATTATTGCTAAGTAATTTAAAGTTTAAGTTCTGTTTTCTTTTTCTTTTTTTGATTAAACAAGTCTTGTGTATTTTGCGAATAGGGCTAAGTCCTTTTTTGTCTAATCTGTATATATATGATGACTTAAAGATAATGTGTAAATATGTATATAAAAAGTTTAAAATTTTTCTGTCTCATATAAGTCTGCATAACTTAATGGACGTTGTATATTTCTTATTTGCTTCCGCTAGCCCCTAATATTATGTTAATTTGTCTCAGAGACCTTCGGTAATCCCAGGATTACTGGCTGGTTACAATACTAAACCTATAGGGGCGGGTTTGGGTCGTGACAAAGTGGTATCAGAGCACGCGTTAATTTCTCACACACGTGTCCATTGAGCATTAGAATGTCCAGAATAGATTTCAGTTTCATACACCTAGTAAGTAAGTAAGAAGTTTTGCATTCAAGAATATGTATATAAGTTTGTGTAATATGTTTAAGTATAGAAACTAAGAATTATGAGCTATCGTGGAATTGTGATAATTATAAGGAAACTGGAATGTGTTGAATCGGTTTAGCGTTGAGGCTGAAAGCTAAGAATTATGGTGACACCTCTGAAATTTCTACTACCATAAGGAAATCAGAATAGTTGGCTAATACATTAGTGAGAATAAGTATGTTGATTTGTGGAAACAGAGTATTGTGCAGAATTAGAATCTTTAATGAAAGTCATGAAAGCTATATGGGTTGTATGTCAAATTGGACTATGAGAATATTAGGAAATTGAGGAATTTGATGATCAATGAAATATGTGGAATTATGGTAATTGAGAATGAGAAAAGTCATTTGATATGTAAGATAGTATGTTTTGGTGGGAACCTATTATGTGGAATGTAAACCGTAGAGTCTCATGTCTTTGTAGAATGACCTTGAAAGTCTGATTGGAATCACGTTCGGTCAGCGTTGCTTCGAATCAGAAATTCTGGGTAAATTCCATGGGAATGAATAGGTTATCCTACCAGTGTCCTAATATGCTTTTATGTGTATGTCTACTTGTATATGATATGTGCTTTGTGTTATAATTTAAGTCAACTAAATTAACCCAAGTGTTATCAACCATTTTCTTGTTTTAACCCTTCTCTTCCATCCTTAGGAGAAAATGGTGAAAAAGTGTGAATGGAGTAGGAATTGAGTCTTTATCAGAGTGATTAGGTAAAGTAGAAGAAGTACTAGAGAACGTGGTGAAAGCTATGAATTCTATCATACATGGCAAGATCAAAATGAAGAGTTAAGCGTGGAAGTGATAAGTGAATCAAAGAAGAAAACTAAGAATTTTGTGGTAGGAAAGACGAGTAATTCCAGGCAAAGTTGTAAGAGAAGTAAGTTATCTTAGTATGCTAACATGTCACAAGATCCATCAGGGACTGTGTCATCGAATTACCGAAAATGTGAGAAGTTGGGGTATCAAATAAAAGACTATCCCAAACCTAATAGAAAGCTCAAATAATTTGATTGGTCAAGGAGAGTACTTAAGTACAAGTAGGACTGTTTGAAGTTAACAGTTTATGTGTAAGTGGTATTTTTTTTAATAAAGTTATGTTATAATGCTTTGATAAGGCTTTACTTTGCTTTGTTTTGGAAAAGTATTGGATCAAACATGAATGATTGTCCATTGGTTTCTGTAACAAGTATTAGCTTTCTTTTGCTGACATCCGTGAAAGGTCCTTTCGTGCTAGGGGATGTTAAGTTTATGTAGGACCTTGTTGAGATATCTCTTTGCCATCAATGGTCTTGTACGGATGGTACCACCAACGGTCTTATACGGGTGGGTTACGTTTTGCCACCGATGGTTTTCCGGGTGGGTTGTCTAACCGATTTCAGGTCAGCCACCGACGGTCGTGAACGGGTGTGCTTTGATTCCGGGGCAGTTATTTCTTTGTTTCATCAGGAATGTCATCCCTTGTATTATGTAGATGTTAGTAAACATCCCAAGAAACTTTGAGAGATTTCGATTGACGAACTTGATTCATCCTATGTTTCGTTACAAGCTATGCCATGTATTATTTTGATATAGGTGGAACCCATTGGTTGGACCATTTAGAACTCAACCTGAAATTGCTAAAAATGATTAAAACATCGCTGAGACTTGACTTGGCATTGTCAAAATTAGAAGAAGATGAGCAAGACTTGACCAATTGATGAATATGGAAAATAATTGAGATTTCTGTTTAGTCTAACAAAGCTATATGTTTTTGGGACCTTGTTTGAATAGAAAGAAAATTGTACTCCACATTAGGAGACTAAAACCTATGAGAGTTAGAAAGGAAAGACCCAATTTACAAAAATCGTATCGCTATTGAATCTTCTAACGTTGATAGAAACATTTAAAATTAACTTAAGCTACAAAGTCAAAACATAGACTTCTAGAAAGGAAAACACAATAATTCCCTGTTGGAATAGTGATTCGAAATGAATGCTATTATGATCTTGTAGGCACAATTAAATCTAGATTTTGAATCCGACATTAGATAGCTTAACCTATTGCAAATAAATTCAATTCTAGTGTCAAACAGAAGAAGGAAAGCGTAATGAGAAGTAGGAAAGTAAATTTCCTTAGAATGACAAGCGTATATCCCTTAAAGAACCTCTGGGAATATAAAAACTTTAATTGACTAATTGTAATGATTTGAGAAAATTAAAAATTTAGCCCTAAATTACCACGTGACAATTGATCAAAGTTAATGAATATATATATATATCTATATAGGTCTTTGAATTGGAATGAGCTTAAGACAATGTGATATGAATTATTTATACAAGTGTGGATCTAAATAAATAAGGCAGTTAATGAGACCGCGAAAAATGTAGATCTACTGTGAAATCAAATCACTACTCTGAAATGATAGTATGGGAAAGATTGTTAGAAACAATGATCTTAATTAAACAAGAAGTATGCAAAGTTCTGTTTTGATCTGTATGATTGTCTACGACTATATGGGTATAGCCTAACATCTGTTGCTTACAAAAGGCCCGATGAATTTCTGTGAAATATGCTTTCTGTTATGACTCTGATATGCGTCTATTTGTAATCCAATGTGCTCCTCTATTTTGAAATTACCATCATAATTGATACCCAATATGTTTGTTTGGAACTGAGACCATTAATATGTGATTACAATTCTATATAATTCCGAATTTCTGTTATAGATTAGCAAGTGAAACCTTATTTGAAGGATTTAACATGTCAATAACGAAATATTTCAATCCATTTGAAAAATAAGGAGAATCATGAACATTCCTTAAAAGAAATCTCCTACTATTGGAAGTATATGAACTATAGATTGATGAATTAAAGTATATGAGTTATGTGATTGAAATTAATAGAGACGATAATGAATTGCCAATTTGGGTTGTTAACCATTAAGTGATTGAGAATAACTTCAACATGGGTAGAGAAGGTTCAATGAAAAGAAGTTACCTAGGGGAGGAAATGAAGTGAGACCAAGTTATATGACTGATTTTCTGTACAAGTATCTTAAGTTTGGAGGACCAAACTTCCTAAGGGGGGAAGGCTATAACGACCCCATCACGTATAATGATTAGTACTTGATTAATTGTGAGGATTTGAAATTTAATTGCCGAGTATTATAATTTAATTTGGGATTTATGAGGATTGTAGGATCTGACTCGTATATGATTCTATTAAAGATTTATTTTGGAATTAGAAATTGAGGGTCCAAATGGCTTAAGGAAGTGAAGTTGAGAAGTTGAATCAATTTAATCTTAATTATAGATCCATTTGGGAGTTTAATTAAATATTCGATTTAGTTTAGTGAAATTGAGATTCGAGCAATTAGGCCCTAATTGGAGTTGATTAAATTATGAGGTTTGAGAATTGTGATTATTACGAATTAAATTTATTTATGAGGTGTCCAATTTGAATGTGTAAATTATGGATGAAAATTTGAAGTCTGATTAGAAATTCAAGACCTAAATGGTTTGAGAAATCAAAATTTATAATGATAATAAGTTTAATTTAATATTTGGAGCCTTTTGAGAGTCCGACTAAAAATCTGATTCAGATTGATAAAATTAAATATGATTAATTGGGCCTTAGCCAAAGATTAATTCAACTAATTAAATCAGGTAGGAAATTGTAATTAGTTATGATTAATTAACGTATGTGCTAATTATGATTAATCAAGACTAAGTAATGTTGAATTAAACTAAAATGTGATTAGTGTGCTAAACTAATGAAATATGGGTCCATATTACGTGGACAAGTGTCCCACTAATGAATAAAGAAAAAATAAAATAATAAGAGATGGCAAATGATATCAAACGGTGCCTTTCACCCTGCTGGAAGCAGAGTTAGAAAAGAGGAAGAAAGAGAGAGCTCGGCTCAGAGGGAGAAACTGGGAGGAAGGAGAAAAAAAAAATGGGGGAAAAGAAGGAAGCCTTATGGAATACCAAGATTCAAGCTTAAAAATTGTGGGAAATTCATCTTCAAGTAAGAAATTTCATCCTCTTCTTAGTGTGTGAGTGATTTTCCGATCACACTGCCCACCTTAGTAATTCAGCTGTAGAACACAGGCAGAATAGATGGCACCCTGCTGTCCTGCACAGAAAGAAAAGGCTCCGGTGGTGGTTCTTCCACCCGGGGGACTCCGACGATCAAGTCAGTATATCTCCCAAAGATAATCAATAGTGCTAAAAACAATGCTCAAAGTATGAATTGCGTACCTTAGACCCACGGGGGTGCCTCTCTTTTATAGTTTACTCAATCCTAGTCCCACTAGAAGCCTGGCTTCTATGGACTCCAATTCAGTGCTTACTTTGAATTTCTCAAGAGATAAGGATAAACTCCATAAGAGTATTACCCATATCCATTCTGAAGTCTTTTTTCATCCTAGGACTCTTGTCCCCTCTCCGCTTATCTCGGATTCCGGTATTCTCGCAGATAACCTCGGCAACTCCGAGATCACCTCGGCATAACTACCACGACACATGGCACCTCGGCTGACACGTCGGCGTCACCTTGCCACGTGTTGGTACTTAGAAAATATATCCCCACAACTACCCCCTAGGTTCTATTACCTCGGCATTCTGAGGTGATGGAACCTATATCGTTCCTTTTTCCAGTACATCGGCATAAGAACCCTTCAGCCGAGATCGTTCATTTCAGGCCGACATGTTTTCTTCCAAAACAAGAATTCTAATGAACTTTTTTACGCGCATGAGCTGTCATGCATCACTTTTCAACCGTTCTACTTACGTGTTTCACCTTCATTGGCTCGTGTTTGTGACGCGCTTATAAGCCATTTTGCATCTGTCTGCGCCGTCTGACGTATGCGATATTCTAGGCGTATTAAATGCACTGCTTTTGCCGCCGTTTCAAGTTTTGGACAAAACTTGTTTTCCCTCTCTTTGCCTCTTCACTTTGTACTTTGATTTTACTTACTTTCTCTCTCTCTAAACTCTTTCCTTCGAATCAGCCATTACTCGATCCTTAAGCTCTGCAACTGCTATCATTCTTCCATTCCAGTGAAGCTCTCATCATTCCGTTGTGTCTGCAACCGTCGCCTGACTTCGGCAATCTTTATACCGGCTTCATTTTTCTTGGTAAGCCACCATTCCTTTTGTTTTTAACGCCTTCGATATTCTTTATTAGTTTGCCATCACTGTTCTTTGTTCAAACATCTATCTTCTGAACAACATATTTGAATGCTTTAATTTTGCTTTTGTCCATGTCTTGAACACTTGCACTATTTCACCTACTTTTTTGTCACTGTTCTTGACCTTATATCTCCTGTATTCTTTATGCTTTTGTGAACCCTACCTCTGTTCGTGTTTCTGAAACTTTATTCTTTGTTTCTTGTTTTCTGTGTTTCCTTCCAGATCTATGCCCCCAATCTTTGCTTTCATAGATTCAGTTTTGGGTTTTGTCTATAGCACCTACGAATTCTTAGAAAAAACTGAAACAACCCTTACCAGTATTTACCTAGGTTTTGCCAAGGTCTTAAAAACCTTTTAAGAACATCCCCTTTCTGAAGTCGAATACCTTTACGCCGACATTATGGGCATGTGGAAACATAGGGTAGATACCCCAACCAAACTTCAATACTTCAGGGACGAGTTTGCCATTCCTGCCGACGTCCATCTGAGACTGGCTAGGGATGACGACTCTATCATGCCCACAAATGATACGATGCCCTTTCCTATTGTTGCTTTTACTGAATGTGGACTTCGGCTTCCACTTAATCCTCTTTTTCGTGAAGTTCTCCATTACTATAAGTTGAACCCCATGCAACTTACCATTAACTCTTATCGAGTGATTAATGGTATTATAGCCTTAGCCAAACAGGAAAATGTTAAGATAACTTTAGCTGATATTCAGTACTGTTACACCATGTGTGCCCTCAATCTGAAAGAAAAAGGCTACGTCTATTACCCAAAACCGAGGTCTACAGAGTTCAAAATTGTAGCCGACCTCCCAGACTCTAACAAGGGGGCTGGAGATGACTATCTCATTACCTCAAGAAATTGGAAGCTTGCCCCAAACGAGGATGCCCATCTCTACCCTCTTCCTCGGTCAGTTAAAGAGGGCAAGGGTAAGAGCCCAGTGTCAATACTTAGTTGTTTCTTTTCAAGTCCTCAATACTCTGTCTGTTTCTAATGTACATTCTTCTGCGGATGTTAAGTAAGCCACCAAAACGTTTTCGCCAATCCTACGTCCCCAGCAAGGATTTGAAGACACTTTTAGATTTGTCAGTCCAGAAAAGAAAAGCACCATTGCTTCTTAACTTCATTCCAACATACAAGTCAATTTTGCCCGACGTCCCTAAAGGGAAGAAGAAAAGCCTTTCTCCACCTTCTGCCACAACCCAAACTGTGTCTGTATCTCGAACAGACCAAGGATCAATATCGGATCCAGCAGATCAGCCATCAACTTCGGCTCCATACTTGATTCCTGTTCCTGAACGGAAACTTCGGCAAAGACTTGTCCGAACTTCTGAGATGGGTCGCCCAAAACTTGTTGCTGCAGATCTCCTAGCCGACCTCCCTACTGACATCGACGATCAACCAACGCAAACCATGCCCCCACCAGCGCCGAAAAGAACTAGGAAAGCTCAGCCAAAGGCTAAAGTAACTCAGGTTGAATCTGAGGATACTTACCTATCTCCAAACTGGCTAAAAGAGACAAGTCTCAACCTTTTGCTAGGAAGAGGCGTGCAGAAACCCAGCCATCAGAATCCGCAAAATCAAAGAAGCCGAGGTCATCGTTTGCGACGACCTTGGGGTCAAAAAAACCAAAAGTTCCCTGGACACCCGAGATCACCTTGGAGAATAAACATGTCCTGGCTAGTGATAGTGCCGATGACATCAATGTCGGCATTGCTCTTAGTACAGCTCTACATCTCCCAGGTGATCTGGAGAAGAACGTTGAGATGAGCGAGTACGAAAATTATGCTCTGATGCTTCAATGTTGCGTTTAAGTAAGTTTCTTCTCTTGGTAACCCATCTTTCTTCATCTTTTCTTACTTATAAACTTTGTAATAACTTTGCTTTATGCTGCTTTCCCTTTTTTTTTTTTTAGGCTGTTCAGCATGCCCATGCCTTCTCCATATAATCTTTTGAGACTAGGGAGAAGTTGGCCGACATGAAGAGGGAGTTTTCTGCCCTTCAAAAGATTAATAAAAGTCTCCAATCAAAAATGAAGAAGTTGGAGGACCAGGCAGAGACTGCTCTCAAAGCTCAGATTGAAGCCGATGAGAAGGCTGATATTGTTGAAGCTATCAAGAAGGTTGCTAAAGTGCAGAAAAAAGAGGCCGAGGAAAAAATGGCTCAAGCTGAAAAAGAGCTTCATGAGGCCCTGGCCACAAAAGATGCTGAAATCAAGGCGGCCGACGAAAAGGCTTACTCTCAGGGTATGGTCGACGTCACTGAAGAATACAAATTACAAGTCAGGCAGGCATGCAACAGGGGCTTCTCCCTTGGTTGGATGGCCCTGATAAAAAAACTTGATCTCCCTGCCGATTCACCCTTCCGCAATGCTGATGCTATTCCTCTGCCATTCCCTCCACCTCCACCTCTAAGTCAAGCTGAAGACGAATCTGAGTCTGAAGATGAAGATGAGGAGGAAGAAGAGGCTTTGGTCAGGAAATCCAAGGGGGTTGTTGGGCCTAAGTCTCCTTCTTTGAATGAGCAGGTCCTGGACCTGACTCACGACGATAATGGTGACGAAGTTGCCAAGGAGCTTATCCCGGAGCAAGCTTCCTCCGATGTTCCTGTAGCTGACAAAAGCCTTGATGAAACCCTAGCTCAGATCGACGCCGAGATTAAGGCGGAAAAGGCTGCCGAGGTATCTACACAACAATTGTCTGAGGTCCAGACCCAAGTTGCTATTGATGCTGAGGAACCTTAATTTCCATGTGTTTCTTTTGTTTCTTTTGTACTTTGTGAGCTTTTTATATGGCCGATGTGCCGTCCTCTGAACAGTTACTTCTGATTGTATCCTCTTTTGTGAAAAACTACAACTGTTTTCTCTGAATACTTCAATCTTTATTTTCTTTTGGTTGCTTCTGTATGATTCTATACTTAGAATATTTTGCATGCCTTTCATACTTTGCCTCCTTTGTGCAATCTTCTCGGGGTTACATACCTCAGGTATAATAACTACAAGTTTTACTTCGACAAGATACTGACCTGCAAACTTTCCATAAATTTTAACAAGTGTAAAACACATGCTGTTTTAATTTCAACCTATAGACTTTCCTCAAGTTATAACAAGTACTAAACAATGATCTACTTGTAAATTGCTACAAATTTCAACAAGTGTTTAAACAAGATACTTAGCTTTTACTTCAACCTGTAAATTGCTGCAAATTTCAACAAGTGTTTAAACAATATACTTAGCTTTTACTTCAACCTGTAAATTGTTGCAAATTTCAACAGATGATCATATGTAACTTAACGTCATCTTGTAAATTGCTTGGTTTTATTTAGACTTGTAAATTGCTACAAATTTCAACAATCGAAAGAAAGCGATAATCTACTTAACTTCAACTTGTAAATTGCTACAAATTTTAACAAGTGAAGATAAGGAATAATCTCGACTTAACTTCAACTTGTAAATTGCTACAAATTTCAACAAGTGAAGATAAGGAATCAACTTAGCTTCAACTTGTAAATTGTTACAAATTTCAACAAGTGAAGATAAGGAATCAGCTTAGCTTCAACTTGTGAATTGCTACAAATTTCAACAAGTGAAGATAAGGAATAATCTCGGCTTAACTTCAACTTGTAAATAGCTACAAATTTCAACAAGTGTTAAGCATATTCTACTTCTCTTTGCCCCCAATGTGAACTTGAGTTCCACTTGGGTTCTCATTATTCAGAAATAATATTGCGTATCTTTTATCAGTGTAAAGGAATTCTGCTATGATTTTATTGATGATGTTGAACAAATAACAAGGAACATCTAATGATAGAAAAATTTCAGATTACAAGTGTTCCATGGTCTAGGCAATGCTTTGCCCTCATTTTCTTCAAGTCGATAGGCTCCATTGCCTAATACCAACGTGATTCTGTAGGGTCCTTCCCAGTTTGGGCCAAGCTTGCCCTACCTGGAATCCTTCTTGTTGCCGACGACTTTTCTCAGGACTAGGTCGCCGACTTGAAAATCCCTTGGATTGACCTTCTTGTTCTAAGCTCTGGCAAGCTGTTGCTGGTATGTTGCGAGCTGAATTGCAGCTTTCTCTCTTCGTTCTTTCAAAAGATCCAGATCTCGGGCTAAGAGTATGTCATTAGTCCCATTCTCAACTCCTTGGGTTCGGATCACAGGATCGACTTCGATTGGAATAGTATACGTACCATAAGCCATGGCAAAGAGGGATTCCCCTGTTGATCTTCTCGGCGTAGTCCGATATGCCCAAAGCACGTTGGGTAATTCGTCTACCCACTTTCCCTTTACTACCTACAGCCTCTTCTTTATTCCATCCAAAATTACTTTGTTGGATGCTTCTGCTTGCCCATTACTTTGGGGAAAACTTGGTGTTGAAAAGTAATTTTTGATCTTGAATTTTGCACAAAAGTTCTTGATGAGTTTGCTGTCAAACTGCGTTCCGTTGTCGGCAATTATTGCTGTTGGAATCCCAAATCTGGTGATGATGTTTCTCCATATAAAGTTCTTGACATCCCCATCTTGGATTTTGGCAAGAGGTTCTGCCTCTATCCACTTCGTGAAGTAATCTGTTGCTACCAGCAAGTATTTTCTTTGCCCAGTTGCCTGGGGAAGTTGGCCAATAAGATCCATGCCCCACTTGGTGTAACATGCCCGAGGGGTACCCACGCGCGTTAAACAGTTCGGACTCCCGAGATCTCTTTGATCTCAAGTTTCACGAGTGCAATGTGAAACGTAGATGAGAGTCCAGATTTGGCAACTTTTATTAAAAATCCATTTTATTGCAATTTTGTCAAAAATGGACTGCGTCATCAGATCTCAGAGTCGCCACCTAATATTTTGGAAAATTAGTAAACCCATGACTCAGTGCCAAGGCCACTGTTCGTCGTAACCAAGGATGCTTGGCTCGGAACCTTAGGTATGAGAGGGGAAGGTCAATAATGAGCACCCCCGCTCACCCGATCAAAAGATCGGCCTCTACTAAACCATGATATGACTTTTATTTTCTTTATATGTTCATGTTCTGATTATTTTAGTAAATCCTAAAATTTACTATGTGAAGCATACAAGTATAGACTAATTTGCTCAAATTGGAACAATTCAATTTCATGTTTGTTTTGAAAAGGGTTTGATTTTGCCACTTGACAAAGTGGGCTTAAAGTTTGTGAATTTGCCACTACAAAGTGGGCTTAAAACGTACATTTATTGAATTATTCCAATTCAAACAAGAAGCCTTCATCCACAGGCATTCATACAGTTTATCACTTAAGCAAATAGCCACATGGTAGGATGCTAAACATAATAAGAAAATCACACACAAATGAGATGCTAAAGCATAAAAACTCACAGATTTACCGACGTCCCTTGAACAACTACAAAACAAAGTTAGAAAAAAAATATGCATGATCTTATATACAGAATCCTAATGCAATTCACTTATGAGATGCACTAAAGATTCGGCTTCTAAATATGACATGTGAAACATTGCAAAACGTGTGATAGCACACAAAATCATGGGATAATTAATTAAAGCATAAATATGCAAATTTAGCTAAATCTTATGCATGGAGCATGGATGTAAAGCAGGGATATGCATGGCATGTCAGATATATACATACAGGGAAAGCGATTAAAGAATGGAATAGAAAGAAGCGGGGTGGGGGAATTATTACAACACCTGAATTATTACATATCCAAATAAATGAGGGGGAGAAATAATAAAATAAAACCTCACAAAACACTCAAAATAAAAAATAAAATAAAGAACTTCATCGCTAGCACAAAGATCCATATGTCTTCAATTTCTTAGGCTGCACACCTCAGCCCATGTCAATTCATCTTCAATGGAGGTCCTGCCACTTCATCTCCATTTAATCATATGGGCCCAGCCCAAAATAACGTAGCTTGCAAGCCCAAAGATGTGAGTTCACTTTGATCGACTAAGCATCTATTAAGCACATAACAGAATTAGCCCAATTCCGCAACAACCCAGAAGGCCATGGGCACAACATAAACAAATTTTTTTATCTAGAAGCCATGTGAACCCAACATAAACATTTATAACAATCCTATGTGAACCCAACATAAACATTTTTTTTTTTTTTTAAAAAAAAACATTTTTATTACCCACAACCCACTTATCTCTCTACTTCACCTTCTCCTTCCTCTCTCCTTTCTCTCTCTATAACAAAAATCTTTTTTTATTACCCACACGCATGC
Source organism: Camellia lanceoleosa (assembly GCA_025200525.1). Classification (NCBI taxonomy): domain Eukaryota; kingdom Viridiplantae; phylum Streptophyta; class Magnoliopsida; order Ericales; family Theaceae; genus Camellia; species Camellia lanceoleosa. The sequence continues at coordinate 169,529,866 of CM045769.1, forward strand.
ACACCCATGGCCAGAGCTAACTTGGCTGGAACTAGACACACCCATGGCCGAACAAAGAGACCCACTGCCGTAGTTACATTCACCGAGAGAGAGGATCTGTTTTTTTTTTTTGAACATTTTCATGGCCGTGACCCTCTCTCTCTCAAAATCTGTGTGTCCCTCTCCCTCTCCCCGCTGCTACCGTGTGTGTGTGCTTGGTCTATGATGGGTGTGTGAGAGAGAGGTGAGTGTGTGTGTGTGTCATGCATGGGTGTGTGTGCGTATGGGTATGGTGTCTTAGAGAGAGAGAGCAGCCTAGGAATCTAGAGAGAGAAGAGAGCTGGGTTTGGTGTGTGCCGTGTGTGTGTCTCGTGTTGTGTATTGTAGTGTGTTCTTCCCTCCCTCAAAACCGTGTGTGTCAATGGTGTAACAGTGTCATGCATGTGTATGTCGTGTGTGTGAATGGTGTAGCAGTGTAGTGTGGGCCTCCTGAGTGTGTGTCCCCTCTCTCTCTCTAAACCGTGTGTGTGTGCATTGTCTACGCCTGTGTGTCCATGTGTGTTGTAGTGTATGGGTCTCTTGAGTGTGTCATCTCTTTCTCTATACCGTGCATGTGTAAATCTATCATGCATGTGTGTGTATGAGTGTGTGTATGAGGATGGTGTGTTGTCTCCCGTGGGTGTGCATAGGTGTTGTTCCATATGTGTTGTGTGTGATGGGTCTGTGCTGGGTGTCGTGATGTGTGTATGCATGGCTGTGTGTGGTGTGTGAATCGTGTGGGTGTGTTAGCTGGGTGTCGTGGTGTGTGTGAGAGGAGAGTCTGTGTGTGTGCTGTGTTCTATGTCTGTGTGTCCCGTCTGTGAGCTCTCTTCCTTTGAGTGGTGTTTTGGGTCTCCTCCCCTTTATCGATCGTGTGTGTCTCTCCTCCTCCTCCCCTCCAGCCGAGAGAGAGAGCCCCCATGTATGTGTGTACATATTTTGCTTCAAAGAAATGCTCTCCCTCTCCCACCCGAGAGGGAGAGAGGAGAGAAAGATTGATCTCTTTTCGTGTATCAGTCCCAGAGAAAATGAAGTTGGGTTCCTTTTTTTTCTAGAGAGAGACCGTCGGTAAGACCCAAAAAAATCCTTTTAAAATCAATTCAAAAACCCCCCTTGTGAGAGGGAGATATGATTCTTTTTTTAAACAAACCTCCCTACTCACTCCTTTCTCTTATCTCTCTTTTTTTTTCTTTTTTGTTTACCCACCGAATATGCTATGTATTGTCCTTTACACAGATGTTTTCTTTTTTTTATTTTTTTAAGATGCCTTATGTCCCTCACCCACCAAAACATTATCATAATCCTACTAAAAATATTGTGCACCACCACCCATCAACTTTCTTTTTTCTTTTTCTTTTTTTTATTTTCTATTATTTTCTTCTTCTTTTTTTTGTTTTTATAATTATTTTTTTTTTTTATCAAATGTCACATGCCAATTCATATAAACACACCTAAAAATTTGTACAAACACACAAAATTATTATACAAAATTATAAATTCAAATAAAAATATTTTAATTTGACCAAAATGGGTAAGTTTCGGGATTAAAATTTCAATTTGATTTTTCTAGTGAGGGTGGTCAAAATAAAATGCCCAAGTCTTAGGGCCGGTCAAAATGGGGTGTCTACAGTTGCCCCTCTTTGACAAAGCTCGAAGTCATGAAATTACGTGAGTGAATGTCAAAGCCCGAAGACGACCCTTTTGACAACGCCGTAAGACTTGGGCAAACAAATCAGATGTAATGCAAGTGCAAACCACATGTAATGCAAGTGGTTGAACCCGAAGGTTGCCTACGTATCCCATTTGCAAGGAATCAAACCAACGTAGTTCAGGGGTAGAATGCAAATGATATGCAGGAAGATTTTCAAATTGGACTTATACGCTACGCGAAGCCGGTTGTAATTGGACTTATACGCTAGGCGAAGCCGGTTTGAAAATTGGACTTATACGCTACGCGAAGCCGATTTGAAAATTGGACTTATACGCTATGTGAAGCCGGTTGTAATTGGACTTATACGCTACGCGAAGCCGGTTTGAAAATTGGACTTATACGCTTACGCGAAGCCGGTTTGAAAATTGGACTTATACGCTTACGCGAAGCCGGTTTGAAGATTGGACTTATACGCTTACGCGAAGCCGGTTTGAAGATTGGATTTATACGCTTACGCAAAGCCGGTTTGAAAATTGGACTTATACGCTTACGCGAAGCTGGTTTGAAAATTGGACGTATACGCTTACGCGAAGCCGGTTTGAAGATTGGACTTATATGCTTACGCGAAGCCAGTTTGAAGATTGGACTTATACGCTTACGCGAAGCCGGTTTGAAAATTGGACTTATACGCTTACGCGAAGCCGGTTTGAAAATTGGACTTATACACTTACGCGAAGCCGGTTTGAAGATTGGACTTATACGCTTACGTGAAGCCGGTTTGAAAATTCATGATTTGTGCAATGCAATGCAATGTCATGGAGTGATGATAAAGCTATGAAGATGGCAACATGGGTGGCAAGCTTTGTGTAAAACACACGAAGCAAGCCACATTTCTACCTGGCTATGTTTGCAACTTTCCCTATTCTCCAACAAGGTGACAAACTAGGTTGGTTCAGTTTCCAGAGTTGAGGCACATACAAGCTATCTCAACCTATGGGGCTGCCATACAGATTTCAAGCCGGGGATACACCCCTGGGTGTTTAAACCAGACTTTAGTCTCGGAAATCCCAAACCTTTTGCGTTCTAGGCATCGCCATTCGAACTCTAGTTTCCATCGTCTCAGTTGATCTCCTAGGAACTCATTACAAACATAGTCAAGTGACCATACCAGACCGATTGAAGTCGTTCGGGCACAACAAACACCAAAGGAATTGCACCTTTAGAGGATTTAAGGTCTCCTAGACCATAGGTTTTAAGGTCTCCTAGACACCAGAGGATTTAAGGTCTCCCAGACCGTAGGATTTAAGGTCTCCTAGACACCGTAGGATTTAAGGTCTCCTAGACACCAGAGGATTTAAGGTCTCCCAGACCGTAGGATTTAAGGTCTCCTAGACACCGTAAGATTTAAGGTCTCCTAGACACCAGAGGATTTAAGGTCTCCCAGATCGTAGGATTTAAGGTCTCCCAGACTGTAGGATTTAAGGTCTCCTAGACACCATAGGATTTTAGGTCTCCTAGACACCGTAGGATTTTAGGTCTCCTAGACACCAGAGGATTTAAGGTCTCCGAGACCGTAGGATTTAAGGTCTCCTAGACACCAGAGGATTTAAGGTCCTCTAGACCATAGGATTTAAGGTCTCCTAGACCGTAGGATTTAAGGTCTCCTAGACACCAAAGGATTTAAGGTCTCCTAGACACCAGAGGATTTAAGGTCTCTCAGACCATAGGATTTAAGGTCTCCTAGACACCGTAGGATTTAAGGTCTCCCAGACCGTAGGATTTAAGGTCTCATAGACACCGTAGGATTTTAGGTCTCCTAGACACCGTAGGATTTAAGGTCTCCTAGACACCAGAGGATTTAAGGTCTCCTAGACTGTATGATTTAAGGTCTCCTAGACACCAGAGGATTTAAGGTCTCCCAGACCGTAGGATTTAAGGTCTCCTAGACACCGTAGGATTTAAGGTCTCCTAGATACCGTAGGATTTAAGGTCTCCTAGACACCAGAGGATTTAAGGTCTCCTAGACACCAGAGGATTTAAGGTCCCCTAGACCATAGGATTTAAGGTCTCCTAGACACCGTAGGATTTAAGGTCCCCTAGACCATAGGATTTAAGGTCTCCTAGACACCGTAGGATTTAAGGTCTCCTAGACACCAGAGGATTTAAGGTCTCCTAGACACCAGAGGATTTAAGGTCTCCTAGACACCGTAGGATTTAAGGTCTCCTAGACACCAGAGGATTTAAGGTCTCCTAGACACCAGAGGATTTTAGGTCTCCTAGACACCGTAGGATTTAAGGTCTCCTAGACACCGTAGGATTTAAGGTCTCCTAGACATCGTAGGATTTAAGGTCTCCTAGACCGTAGGATTTAAGGTCTCCTAGACCGGGGGATTGCACAAAATAGTGCGATGGAATTGAAATTGAAATTTGTGTGGTAGGTGAACAAAGTGAGATTATTGTGCAATAGATGCACAGAATAAAAGAAGGAATTGTACGTTCGAACCAAATACCATATACATATACCATGTATAGACAAAATACATACAAATACGACAATATACATAGACATGCATATACGGTATACATATGTTCATATACAGACAAAAATACACACAGATATATAAATATGGTATACATATATACATATACAAACAACATACAGACAGATATATACAGATATATACACAGACATATATAGTATATATACAAGTATATACGACACAGACATATACGGACCTATACACAAACATATACGGATATATACACAGATGGAGAATATTCCGTTTGGAACCGTCAGTGGGAAGATGCCGTTACTGAGAAGGCATATTCTGTTTGCTGACGTCAGCACACGTACGCAAAACACACAAAAAAAAAGAAAGGAAAATCACAAAATGGATTGACATGGAATGCGGGGTTTCGAACCCCTAACCTCAAGCTCGGCCTCCGAGTCCTTAACCACTGAGCCACGTCACTCTTGTGACAAAATATACAAACAAATATATATATATACTATTCAAGACATATATATACATAAAACCAAAACAAACCAAAAGAAATACTCGATATGGGGTTCGAACCCCTGACCTCAAGCTCAGGCTCTCTGAATCCTTAACCCACTGGGCCAAACCATTGAACCCAAGCCACACCTGTGACCAAATGTTCGAACAAATATGTATATATTACATAGCTATACAATATATATACACACATGCATACTCTCGCGTCTCTCTTTTCTTTTGATAACCACGCCTGACACACGGCCTGCTTTTGCGTCACTGGCCGACAAAAGCAGGCCGCCTCGATGTAAGCTCACCTCGGCTCTCTCCCTCCTTTGTCTTTCTCTCTCGTCTTCTTCTTCTCTTCAGTATCTTCTTAATCAGTTTTCTCCATCTTCTTAACCACTCTCTTCTTCTGCTTCCATCACTCTTCCATCTTTTTCTTCATCACTTTTCCGTCTTCTTCCTCCTTCTTCTTTTCCTTATCTACGTTCTGCCATTCTTCTGTGACTCCCTTCTTTTCTCATGGCTTCATCTCGCCCTCTCTCTCTTTTTTCGGATCTTAATGGTCCATCGAGCTCCTCTGGGCCAAGTACCCCTGCTCTTACTCAACCTAGTCTTCCCACACTAACAGTTGAGCAAGTGATGGCTGCTCAAACTGATATTGATGCTAACCACCTCACGTTGAAGTCGTGTATGGAAACAGTGGCCACTTTCACTAATTTGTCTCACCGTCTGCAAAACAGGATGTATGAGGTACATCGGGTTAACGCCCAACTCAATCTGCTTCAGCATATGTATAAGGATGCACAAGCGGAGATTTGTGCGCTGAACGCAAAGAACAAAGAACTGAAACGGAAGGCTACCTCCATGGAGAGTAAAGAGGTAAAACGACAGGCCACTTGTCTAGACTAGTTCGGAGCGCCAGCGTATTTTTCCTTTGATGGTCGGCGAAAAGTTAACTCTTTTCTTTGAAAACTCTTGGCGGGGCCTTGGTGGCGACAATAAAAGGAAGAGCTCGGCGACGGAAGAGTCGAGTAAGTGAAGTTGGCATGTGGCCGGCATCAGCGAAGAAGAAAAAGATCTCTTTTTTTCTTTTTCTTTTTCTTTTTTCTTTTTTTTTCTTTTTTTGTTTTTTTTTAGGCTTGATGTTTCTCACTTTTTTTTTCTCTTTTTTTTTTGGAGTCTTTGTATTTTTTTTTTGGGTTTGTTTGTTTGTTTTTTTTTTTTGGAGTCTCTGTAATCGGGGATGTCCTCCCCTGACTGTAATAAAAATTTTCAATTTTGTATATCAATGGCGTGACTGGCACATTACTCTGATTTTGAAAATATTTTTGTTTGATCGCATTTGAGAATGATTGAAATTTGAACTCTGAATTGGACATTGATCCATACTGACCTGAATAAAAACAAAACTGACTCAAAGCAAAAAAAAAAAAAAAAAAAAATGAAGTAAAACAATCCAAACACACTTATATACACTGACTGGTATGAATACCCTGACTGGTATAAATACACACTGATATACACTGTCTAGTATGAATACCCTGATTGGTATAAATACACTGACTAGTATGATAGGAACACACTTATATACACTGACTGGTATGAATATCCTGACTGGTATAAATACACTGACTGGTATGAAGACACACTCATATACACTGATTGGTTGACTCGAGCGGGGGAGAAGATAGAATCACTGACTCGACTATGCCCCTAGTTCATTGCCTTGACCCCTTTTTTTGTCTCTTGATTTTTTTTGTAAAAATGTTTTGACCAACATAAGAGTTAGATTAGTATACTTATTCCATTTTCTGTTTTGAAATCACGTAAGCTAAGCTGTGAGCACTGAAAATTTTCCATTTTCAAATCTAAAGAATGGTCCAAGTTTTGCAAAAATGGAACAATTTCCGAGAAAAATTAGTCAGCTTCATTCAAATTAATCAAAACCTATTTTTACAAATGGTCACTACTCAACTAACATGGAATCAATCATTGAGGTGCATAGCTCCAAACCAGATAATCAAAGGTGATATCCGAATCAAGCCAATCCGAACCGAATGAAGCCGAGCAGAACTGGACCGAATCGAACTGTCAAACCGAACCGAACTGAACCAAGTTGAATCAAACCAACTGAACTGAGCAGAATGAAGATACACCAATCAAACACGGATAGGATAACCAAGTCGACTAAAGATACACCAATCAAACATGGATGAAACGATTAAGTTAACAAAAATTATTGGGGCCGAACTTCAAGATAAAGCTACCTACGTATCCCAAAGATAGGAATCAGGCCATCGTAGTTCGGGCTAAGGTTCACTCGGGTATTGACACTCTCCTTTTGTGCTCTAACTTTTGCCAAAGCCGCCCTTTTGGGTTTTCAACCTTGCGAGCTTTTTATCATTTTTTTATTTTTGTTTTTCATTTTGTTCATTTCATTTTTTTTTTTATTTCTTTTGAGTTTTTATTTTTTTTTGTTTTTCTGCTCTAACTTTCGCCTGGGTTGCCCTTCCGGGTTTTCAACCCAGCGAGCCTCTCAAGGGTTACTTTCATTGTAACTTGTCTATGTTGATTGGGGAATCTCTAAGCCAACTATAAGAACAACTGCTACACTTGACCGGTAGATATGATGATGTAGGGACTAAGTTGAATTGGGTTTGAATTTGCCCCTAGTGTTGCCCCTAGTGTAGTGGATAGGAACTCGACTGTCCTTCAATAATAAAATTCATTCTCTCAAATTCTGGGTTTGGCCTTTCTATCTTCATTAGGAAACGATTCAGTTTTAACTCTTTGATCACATCCAACCTTTTGCCCCTAGTTCAAGGGCTACTTCAAATCTAAACCACATCCAACCTTCTTGCCCCTAGTTCAAGGGCTATTTCCAATCTGACTCACAGGCTCTACATAGTTTTGGCTAAGGTTCACTCGAGTATTAACACTCTCCTTTTACGCTTTAACTTTTGCCAAAGCCGCCCCTTCAGGTTTTCAACCTTGCGAGCTTTTCATTTTTCATTTTTTTTTTTTTTGTGCTCTAACTTTTGCCTAGGTCGTCCTTCCGGGTTTTCAACCCAGCGAGCCTCTCAAGGGTGGTACCTTATTGCCCCTAGTTCAAGGGCTGCCTCCATTTGAATCACATCATTGCCCCTAGTCCAAGGGCTGTTTCCATTTCGACTATGCAAGCCTCACACTTTTGGTTCGTTATTGAACACTTCGAATCACAGTTTGAAAGCTAAGGAGCTAAGGAGGTCGGACCTCAAGTCAAGAGGGATCCTATGCTGTATAATCAATTCCAAGCATGTCTTCGTAGGACCACACAAAAACGGTTTTTTGAAATCTTTTCACAAAGTGACTAATCCCTCATATTCTTACGAAGACAAGATAGAACCAATTTAGACCAAGCTAGGATCTTTCTCAATACCCACATTAACAGAAATGATTTTATTCATCAAAGGCTTAGCACACCTCTCTTCTTCTCAGTTGATCAAAATTTGCAAATCCCAAGGAAATTCTTCCTCTTTGTTTTTATCAGAGTTTTGGAAAAAGTTTTGAAAAACTTTGGTCAATGCGATGAATTAAGGCCCAGAGAAGTAGGCAGACTCTATGGCATTTTTTTTTTGTTTATTAAAAAGAGACTATGACTCAACAATGACAACAAACTCTTGACAACAGACTCAAAAGAAAATGACAAAAAAGGCCTAGACAGGACAGAAATGTCTAGGTTAGTACTATCAAAATCAATAGACTCTGACTCACTAGAATGATTCGAGTCTGATCCCAACTCTACAAACTTGGTGGAATCAAACTTAGACTCAATACTCAATTCAGAACTCAGAATAAAACCATTCTCAAATTGCCAGTCAACGTGTGGGCCATCTACAATATTCAAAATAAAGCCCGTGTAATCAACAGGTGGTCACTCCCCAATCACAGAGATGGTCGGATACCCTACAAGTTCTATTTATTTACAATGGTCGATTTTGTAGGATATCGGATTTTTGGTTTCTAAATTTTTTTTTATGTTTTATTTTATGTTTTTTTTTTGAAGTAATGGTGCTAAACTGAACTGCCTGAACCACTCATTTGAATTTGAAAACCCCTGTATAGATCCAATACATTGCACATAACACAAAGCAAGAAAGAGAACAAACACCCCTATGGAGGGTAGGGTTATCCTGTCCTAGCTTGAAATGATCTAGGGTTTCACTATTCAAATAAGCGGTATCATACATCCTAAAAATGGAAAAGCATCATGTCCTAATTTGAAAGGTACTATAGCTCACTATATGTACAAGGTTGGCTTTACTTTAGGGGTTAAAGTCAAGGTGACATTACCAAAGAGTCCTTTGGGTCATAACCAATAAAGATCCCAGGAAATCAGAAGAGTCAAATAGTCTCTCTTTAAAGTCTGAGAACCTTACATAGCAAAGCTAGATAGTAGAGCTACCTTTTTGACAGATCTCAAAAGGTTACAACACAAGGCCTCTAAAGTATTGTAAAGATAGGTGTAGTGTCACAAAAAGTGTGCCTGTGCTCCCACCAGTATCTGGGCAACACAGGGACTTTAAGTGCACCAATGCATGCAATGCAATAAACATATAATTGAAAATAAAAGTCATATCATGGAGTTCGAGTCAAAGTTTCATAAATCCCGGATGTCGCTTGAAGCGTAACATGCGGGGTTACCGCCGCGTTAAACAATTCGGACTCCCGAGATCTCTTTGATCTCAAGTTTCACAAGTGCAATGTGAAACGTAGATGAGAGTCCAGATTTGGCAACTTTTATTAAAAATCCATTTTATTGCAATTTTGTCAAAAATGGACTGCGTCATCAGATCTCAGAGTCGCCACCTAATATTTTGGAAAATTAGGAAACCCATGACTCAGTGCCAAGGCCACTGTTCATCGTAACCAAGGATGCTTAGCTCGGAACCTTAGGTATAAGAGCGGAAGGTCAATAATGAGCACCCCCGCTCACCCGATCAAAAGATCGGCCTCTACTAAACCATGATATGACTTTTATTTTCTTTATATGTTCATGTTCTGATTGTTTTAGTAAATCCTAAAATTTACTATGTGAAGCATACAAGTATAAACTAATTTGCTCAAATTGGAACAATTCAATTTCATGTTTGTTTTGAAAAGGGTTTGATTTTGCCACTTGACAAAGTGGGCTTAAAGTTTGTGAATTTGCCACTACAAAGTGGGCTTAAAACGTACATTTATTGAATTATTCCAATTCAAACAAGAAGCCTTCATCCACAGGCATTCATACAGTTTATCACTTAAGCAAATAGCCACACGGTAGGATGCTAAACATAATAAGAAAATCACACACAAATGAGATGCTAAAGCATAAAAACTCACAGATTTACCGACGTCCCTCGAACAACTACAAAACAAAGTTAGAAAAAAAATATGCATGATCTTATATATAGAATCCTAATGCAATTCACTTATTAGATGCACTAAAGATTCGGCTTCTAAATATGACATGTGAAACATTGCAAAACGTGTGATAACACACAAAATCATGTGATAATCAATTAAAGCATAAATATGCAAATTTAGCCGAATCTTATGCATGGAGCATGGATGTAAAGCAGGGATATACATGGCATATCAGATATATACATACAGGGAAAGCGATTAAAGAATGGGATAGAAAGAAGCGGGGTGGGGGAATTATTACAACACCTGAATTATTACATATCCAAATAAAGGAGGGGGAGAAATAATAAAATAAAACCTCACAAAACACTCAAAATAAAAAATAAAATAAAGAACTTCATCGCTAGCACAAAGATCCATATGTCTTCAATCTCTTAGGCTGCACACCTCAGCCCATGTCAATTCATCTTCAATGGAGGTCCTGCCACTTCATCTCCATTTAATCATATGGGCCCAGCCCAAAATAACGTAGCTTGCAAGCCCAAAGATGTGAGTTCACTTTGATCGACTAAGCATCTATTAAGCACATAGCAGAATTAGCCCAATTCCGCAACAACCCAGAAGGCCATGGGCACAACATAAACAGATTTTTTTATCTAGAAGCCATGTGAACCCAACATAAAGATTTTTTTTTTTTAAAAAAAAACAAACATTTTTATTACCCACAACCCACTTATCTCTCTACTTCACCTTCTATTTCCTCTCTCATTTCTCTCTCTATAACAGAAATCTTTTTTTATTACCCGCACGCATGCACACCCATGGCCAGAGCTAACTTGGCTGGAACTAGACACACCCATGGCCGAACAAAGAGACCCACTGCCATAGTTACATGCACCAAGAGAGAGGATCTGTTTGTTTTTTAACATTTTCATGGCCGTGACCCTCTCTCTCTCAAAATCTGTGTGTCCATCTCCCTCTCCCAGCTGCTACCGTGTGCGTGTGCTTGGTCTATGATGGGTGTGTGAGAGAGAGGTGAGTGTGTGTGTGTCATGCATGGGTGTGTGTGTGTATGGGTATGGTGTCTTAGAGAGAGAGAGAGAGCAGCCTAGGAATCTAGAGAGAGAAGAGAGCTGGGTTTGGTGTGTGCCGTGTGTGTCTCGTGTTGTGTATTGTAGTGTGTTCTTCCCTCCCTCAAAACCGTGTGTGTCAATGGTGTAGCAGTGTCATGCATGTGTATGTCGTGTGTGTGAATGGTGTAGCAGTGTAGTGTGGGTCTCCTGAGTGTGTGTCCCCTCTCTCTCTAAACCGTGTGTGTGTGCCTTGTCTACGCCTGTGTGTTGTAGTGTGTGGGTCTCTTGAGTGTGTGTAGACACCCCGTTTTTGACCGTCCTCAAGACTTGGACGTCACCGTTTGAACACCTAGTGATCATCCATGTTTGTGTTCGTTTGGAGTTCCCGGAGGGCTCGGCTACGCGCCTTGCCTCAGGATCTCCGAACTCGACCGTGTTGTGTTTGGTTTTGCACCAAACACTTGTTTTTTGTCTTGGAAGGGCAGGGAATGGCTTATTAGCCATCCCTACACACCACCGGCCCTCCCCTACCATCACCGGCTACACATTGGTTCCACCGGCACTGTTTTGTTAAAAGCTTTGGCCGGTCGGCACTATATGTTGCCGACCGGCACATTTTTGTGCCGATGATCCCTTTTGTGGCCGGCGTGCACCCTGTACACCTCTGAGGCATGGTGCATGCCAGCTGTGCCAGCTGGAATGCACCCTCACACTCCCCCGTGCACAGGTGTGGCCATTTTGCACCCTTTGCACCCTTGAACCCTCTAAGCTTCTAGAAGCTTGACCCTTTGGCCAAAGCTTCTTGGAGAAGCTTGGCCAGCTGTCTTGGCTTCTCTAAGAAGCCAAGACCCCTTTGCGCCCCCTTTGAACCTTTTCCTTTGCTTAGCCACTAAGTTTGGCCTTGCCTTAGCCTATATAAACACCACCCCTCTCCCTTTGAGAGGGGTTAGTCATTTTCAACACAAAACCAGAGCTTCTATATCTATATATCTATGTTGTACTCTCTCTCTCTCTCTATATCTCACTCTCTTTCATCCTTGTGTGTGTGTTTTGAGCCTAAATACTGTGTTTTTACCTCACTTTTGCACTAATACACACACCATTACACCTTATTTCGAGATTGAGGGACTTGGAGGGTTGTTTGTTGAGTTTTTGGACTGGTTTTGATCACTAGAGGAGGGCTGAACCACCTGTTCTTCAAGTGTTCTTCAAAGGTGAGCTAGTTACTTTAGTTTTCCCATTTTTGCAACTAGTTTTTACCTATCTTGCTTTGTGTTTTAGGCTTTGTGTATAACTAAAAAAAGTCTTATTTTTTCTTGCTTTTGAACTCTCATTAAGGTTGTTTTATGGTTTGAGTGCAAACTCACCCTCTTAAACCTTATTTTGGCCTATTTAGTTGCTTTTCTTTGAAGCCTTGTTTGCTTTGTTGTCTTTGTCTTCTCATCACTTTGAAAATCGAGGGTTTTTAGCGTTGAGAAAGTGTTTTGAAGTCTTGTATAGGGAGGACACCCTCTCCCTTTGTCCCTTTCTTGCCTTTGTCTTTGGCCAAAAGGGTAGCATGCATGAGTGGTTGCATTTGGCTTTATTTCAGAGTTTTTCTTGGTGTTTTGGAGCATGTTTAACCTCTGTCTAATGTGGGTTTGTTGGCCCTTAACATGCTTTCTATACTTGCTTTGTACCCCTCCATTTTGCTTGGAAATGTGCCATGCCATTAGTTTAGTATATCCTCATGTTTTAGCCTAACATTTTGAAGCACTTGATCATGATTTGTCAAATTTTAGATCTGTTAGCCACTGATTTTTCTATGTTTGGTGTGCTTGATGTGGTTACTTCGTGTTTTGGCTTGTAAGCCTTAAGCATATTCACCTCTAACATGCTTAGCTTGGACCATCCTCATGATTTGGCATCATTTAGGGTCATATTTCAGTCTATAAATCATGTTTGTATGTTTGCATATGTGGCTTATTTCATGCTTTTAGAGTGTGCCCTTTTATGCCTAGGAATAGGCCTTATGCAAGCTTGTATGTTTAGAGCATTTCGGGGCTGCCATATCAAGGGGATTTGGGTGTGTTTTTGCATACTAGAAATCTGTTTTTGGTGGCCTAATACATGCTATGAGTGGTCATGTCAATGGTAGTAAGATGCTCTCTTTAGGTGCCTTAGGTTTAGGCTCATTAACTTGCATGCTTGCGTAGCATTTTGCCCATGTTTTTGGGCATGTTTTGCCATTGTTTTGGGGAGGTTTAAGGTCTGCCCCATTGTGGTTAAGTCCACCATTGCATGTTTATTTGATGCTTGTTGCATGTTTGGTCAATATGGTCTTAGCACATGTCAATCCTATTGCCTTAAGTGTCCATGTTTGCATCACACTTTGAATCTTGCATACCTAGTGTTGCACACTTGCCATAATATGTTGCATTACATTTGGTATGTCTTGCATTTCATCTCATATTGCACCTCTTGAGCCATGTTTGCATAACATGCATTGCATTACTTGGTTTGGGGTGTCAAACCAAGTGTGAGAAATGAGGGGTGTTTGTACTTCAAGTGGCAAAACACACCTCAATTCTCATGTCACTAAGACCCTTGACCTTGACATGATAGGGTCTTGGTTCTCATTTTGTGTGTTGCATGCATATTTACATTGAATTGCCATCTTGGTCCCTTAGGCCATCATGCATCAAGATGCATAATTGATGGCCCAAGGACCAAGGGCCATGCTTCCTTGAGTCTTATACATGATAGGGAGCATTGGCCATGCTTACATATGCTCAAAATTCCACCATGCCTTTGTCTGTCTGCTTCTTCTTGTCAAAAGCATCCTCTGAGGAATTCTCTGCCGGCGGTATATAGTGCCAGCCGGTATTATATTGGGCGATAATCTCCTAAGCGTAGATGGGAATTGTGGGTGGCGGTGGACATTTCCTCGGCCGTGGTATCTGACATGCAAGGAAGGCATTTTGGGACTTTGGCAATTTTGGGGAAACAGGCGGTAAAAATAAGCGGCGATGCCATGGCGCGGGTTTCCGGGGAAGTCGGATTCGAGCATGCATCATTCGCGCATCCTGAGGCGGGAGGCCATGGCCTCCTTTCTTTTCGCATTTCAATTACTAATTAAATTAGAATTTTGTTGTAATAATTTATTATGTATTTGGACTGTATTATTCGGACTGTATATTCTTTTGGTCCCTCCGAGTGAGGGCGTATTTGTAATAAGTGTGGGTGAGTGGTGTGCATGTCTTCCAACCCCCACTTCTTTCTTCTCTTTTATTTACCCGCTTATGATGGTAGATTAGGGCACGTTTAATTTAGCATACCTTATGCAATGCATGCGTGCATCCATGCATTTGTTGACATGCACCGGGCTCGGTACATCATACAAACCGCATTATATTTTCAAATCTAACTTGAATACGTGCATCAAATGATTGCATTTAACATGCCATTTTAGGGTTAGCCGAGCCTATCCTAATCACATTCTGTATGCGATGCATTAGTCATTCTAACATGAACTAGGGCATACATGTTTGCTAACTAGTTTATTGTTTTGGCACAGAGTATGATGTAAGTATTTATGCTTTAGCATATCGTATGCGTGTGAATGTTGACATGACAGTAGGCTTACCATGCGGCTAAATGCTTATATGAGATAAACTGTTTGAATGCCCGTGGGTGGAGGTTGGATTGCTTGAGTTGGAATAACTCATTGAAATCCGTATTTTAGCCTACTTGCGAGTAGCAATTTCAAACTGTTTTCCAAACAAACGGATATGCAATGTTTGTTTCCAAATTAGGCAATCTAGTCTATACTTATTTGCTGCACACATAACATAGCAATTCTAGGCTAATAATTGGAACAAGAGCATGTAATGTTTTCAAAATCGGATATCACGGTTAGTAGAGGCCGGTCTTGAGCCAGGCGAAAGAATGCTCATAGTGACCTTCCCGTCGTACCCAAGCTCTGAGCCAAGACAACTTTGGTGATAGCCGGACCGCGTGGCCTTGACGCAGTCGGGTTTCTAAATTTCCCATTTTAAAATATTTAGGTGGCGACTCTATATCTGGCAAAGCAGTCCATGTTTGGCACTACTTTTCAAAAAAATCTGTTTTCTCAAACGATTTGCCAGAGTTGGACTCTTTGGTTCAGATTACGAACCGCAACAAACAACAAACAAAAAGGAGTCCGAACTGTAGAAGTGAAGCTCGCGGGCGCGTCTACAGTGTGTCCTCTCTTTCTCTATACCGTGCATGTGTAAATCTATCATGCATATGTGTGCATGAGTATGTGTATGAGGATGGTGTGTTGTCTCCCGTGGGTGTGCATGGGTGTTGTGCCGTGTGTGTTGTGTGTGATGGGTCTGTGCTAGGTATCGTGGTGTGTGTGGTGTGTGAATCATGTGGGTGTGTTAGCTGGGTTTCGTGGTGTGTGTGAGAGGAAAGTCTGTGTGTGTGCTGTGTTCTATGTGTGTGTGTCCCGTCCGTGAGCTCTCTCCCTTTGAGTGGTGTTTTAGGTCTCCTCCCCTTTATCAACCGTGTGTCTCTCTCCTCCTCCTCCCCTCCAGCCAAGAGAGAGAGCCCCCACGTATGTGTGTACATATTTTGCTTCAAAGAAATGCTCTCCCCCTCCCACCCGAGAGGGAGAGAGGGAGAGAAAGATTGATCTCTTTTCTTGTATCAATCCCAGAGAAAATGAAGTTGGGTTCCTTTTTTTCTAGAGAGAGACCGTCTGTAAGACCCAAAAAAATCCTTTTAAAATCAATTCAAACCCCCCCTCCCTTTGTGAGAGGGGGATATGATTCTTTTTTTAAACAAACCTCCCCAGTCACTCCTTTCTCTTATCTCTCTTTTTTTTTTTCTTTTTTGTTTACCCACCGAATATGCTGTGTATTGTCCTTTACACAGATGCTTTCTTTTTTTTTATTTTTTTAAGATGCCTTATGTCCCTCACCCACCAAAACATTATCATAATCCTACTAAAAATATTGTGCACCACCGCCCATCACCTTTCTTTTTTCTTTTTTATTTTCTATTTTTTTCTCTTTTTTTTTTGTTTTATTATTATTATTTTTTTATCAAATATCACATGCCAATTCATATAAACACACCTAACAATTTGTACAAACACACAAAATTATTATACAAAATTATAAATTCAAATAAAAATATTTTAATTTGACCAAAATGGGTGAGTTTCGGGATTAAAATTTCAATTTGATTTTTCTGGTGAGGGTGGTCAAAATAAAATCCCAAGTCTTAAGGCCGGTCAAAATGAGGTGTCTACACTGGACAAACGGCCAAGGGCTGGATACTGGATTTAGGTCAGCAGCTGGCTGGTGTATCAAAGGTGCAAACCTTTGGTATTGTTCACACTTCTTCACGTATGTTTCTGCATCTTTTTGCATGTAGGGCCACCAATACCCCTGGGTAATGGCCCTATGAGCTAGTGATCTGCCTCCAGCGTGGCTTCCACAAACTCCTTCGTGAATTTCATATAAAAAATCTTCAACCTGCAAAGGGTGTACGCACCTTAAAAGGGGTCCAGTGAATGACCTTCTGTAGAGATGTCCGTCCGCTATGAAACTGAATCTTGCTGACTTCAATCTGACCTTATGTGCCTCCTTGCGGTCTTATGGCAGCTTTCCTTCTTTCAGGAATGCAACCATTGCATCCATCCAGCTTGGCCCCATGTCCACACACATTGCTTTCTGCTCTGTGTTCTGTGGTTTTATGCTCGGGCCCGACATATAGTCAATCATAATTGTCCTTGTTTTTCCAGTCTGCATTGAACTTGCGGGTTGTGTAGCGTCAGCGTGGCTGTTATCATCTCGGCTTACTTGGAGTAGTCGGCAGTTCTGAAATAAGGCCGCCAATCTGATGACCTCTTTTGCATATGCCGACATCCTTTCGTCTCTGGCTGCGAATTCTCCTGTTGACTGGTTAACAATAAGCTGTGAATCACAAAAAACTATTACCTCATATGCTTCTGCTGCTGCTGCCAACTTTAGCCCTACAATTAATGCTTCGTATTCTGCTTCATTGTTTGAGGCCTTGAACCCTAAACGAATGGACTGTTCTATTAATTTCTCCATTTGGAGATATCAGTAGTACTCCTGCCCCCGCTCTTTGTCGGTTTGAACTTCCATCGACAAACAGTCTGAAGGAGTCACCGATGTAGATGCTGCAAGGTCTGAGTTTTTCCATCCGTTGTTCTTTTGCCTTTGGCTGGGATTCTCCTTTCTTGCTGGGACAACGTTCATCTTGGCTCAGCAGAACGATGTTAGATTGGATGCAGGATGAACTCGGCCACAAAGTCGGCCAAAACTTGGCCCTTAATTGCCGTTCTCGGCCTGAACTCTAGGTCGTACTGGCCCAAGGCCACTGCCCATCTTGCTATCCTTGTAGTTAAGTCTCCCTGCTGTAACAAGGGTTTCAAAGGATGCTCTGTTAGCACTACAATCTTGTGCACCTGAAAGTAATGGTTCAACTTCTTTGAAGCCATCACTAAGGCTAGCATTAACTTCTCTAGGGATAGATACCTTGTTTCTGTAATGGCCAAGGTTTTGCTTACATAGTAAACAGCCTTTTGCTCCCCTTTTTCTTCTCGGATTAACACCGCACGTACTGCGTGTTCTGAAACTGCTAAGTACAAAAACAGCTCTTCCCCAGGTTCAGGCGTTGAGAGGATTGGAGTCGTGGTCAGGTACTTCTTTAGGTTGGCCAACGCGGCCTCACATTCCTCTGTCCAAAGGAAGTCCGTGGCTTTTTTTACCAGGTTGAAGAAAGGTTTACATTTGTCTGAACTTCTGTTTATGAACCTGTTTAGGGCTGCGGCCCTTCCGGTAAGCATCTGTACCTGTTTTGCCAATGTCGGGCTCTGTAAATCTAGGATAGCCTTGATCTGATCTGGGCTGGCCTCAATGCCTCTTCGTGTCACCAGGTACCCCAAGAACTTACCAGATCCAACTCCAAACGCGCACTTTGATGCGTTGAGTCAGAGCCGATATGTTTTGAGGATTTCAAAGACCTCTTTTAGGTCAGCCAAATGACCCCTAGGCTCCTTGGTCTTCACGACCATGTCATCGATGTAGACTTCTACTGTTTGGCCGATCAGGTGTTTGAACATCTTGGTTACCACCTTTGGTAAGTTGCTCCTACGTTTTTCAACCCAAAAGGCATTACTCATGTGATCTGAGGCCTTTTGGGGTGATGGCTGTATCTTCTCTTCATTTAGGGTACATGGCTATCTGGTGGTACCCCTATAAGCATCCGAGCTCATCCTTCCATGTCTAGATGTGGCATCCACGGTGGTCAATCTTAGGCGGAGAAAGCATCTTTGGGGCGAGCTTTGTTGGACTTCGTAAAATCTCTGAGACCCTCCATTTACCGTTTTTCTTCTTTACTACCACAGTGTTCGATAGCCATGTCAGATAATTGACTTCTCTGATGGCCCTGGCTTCCAGAAGTCTATCTACTTCTTCCTCCACTGCTTCGACATGCATCAACGTCGGTCTTCTAGCTTGTTGTATTACAGGTTTGGCCAACCTGTCGACGTTCAATCTGTGACAAGTGACCTCGGCGTCAATGCCAGGCATTTCATAAGGTGTCCAAGCGAACACCTCTATGTTTGTTCTCAAAAAGGCTTCCAGTTCTCTTTCTTCTTCTTCGGCTAAGCCAGAGCCGAGAAGAAAGAAGCGTTCTTCATCGCCCTTCTAGACAAGGATTTTCTTTAGTGTTTCTTCACTTTTCTCGGCTGGTTCCTTGCCGACATCATCTAGGACCTCCATGTCCTCATCTTCTATCTTTGTCTTCCCTGGTTCTTGAATGTTGCAAATAGTTTTCATTGCTGCCATAGAGCAATTTTTTGCCTGCAGTTGATCTCCTCTGACTTCTTCAATCCCATGTTCTGTTGGGAACCGCAATAGTTGATGCAACGTTGAAGGAACTGCCCCCATTGCATGCAACCATGGCCTTCCCAAGATGATTTTGAGAGTGTGTCAATCACAATGAATTCCATCTTGATTTTCTTTGTGCCGGCTTGTACTTCCAAGCTTGTTGCGCCTAATGGCCATGTCGGCGTTCCATTGAAGCCGACCATCGGGCCATTGCATCCTTCCATGTCATCTGGGTGAAGGCCCAGCTCCTTGTAACATCTAACATACATGATGTCGCAAGAGCTGCCTTGATCAATCAAGATGCGCTTCACTTGGCACTCCCCAACCTGAAGGGATACTACCAAGGCATCATTATGCGGATGTTGGACCATCTCTAGGTCGGCTTCAGTAAAAGCTATCATCGGTCCTTGGCACTCCTCTGGCCGATGTCTCTTTTCCCCAACTTGGTAAACATGTTGATCCAGGACTTTGTGGACCGGGATTCGGAACACAGTCGTCACTGCCTGTTTGGCTCTCAATTCTGTTTCTTGTTTGTTGAACCCGTTGTTACCTCATCCTTGCTTCGGCGAGCCGTTGGTTCTTTCTTGTTTTATCTCTTTATTCCCCGATGTATCTTCCTCAGCTCTGGCATACTTCTCGATTCTTGCCATGAGCTCTTCCATGCTTTTTGGCAATGTCTTTGCCAAAGATTTCCGTAGTGAACAATCATCTTTCAGGCCGTTCTTGAAAGACACAACTGCCACTTCTTGGTTGCATTCGGGTATTCAATTGAACACCTCGTAGTATCTTTTTGCATAGGCCCTAAGGCCTTCATCCTTGCTGATCTTCAGAGCCATCAATGCGTCCACCCTTAATGGCTGTAACTTGTTTGTCACGAACCTGGCCACAAACATCTCGGCCAGGCCTTCCCAAGTCTTTACGCTTCCTTTTGGCAGTTTGTGAAACCAATCTGATGCAATCTCCCCAAAGGATGAGGGGAACACTTTGCAGAGTAACGGCTTGTTTCCACTGTATAATGCCATTGAGTTCAAGAATAATCCCACGTGAAAGTTAGGGTCTGACTTACCATCGTATATTTGAAACCTCGGCATACTGAATCTCTTTGATGCCTCAAATTTGTCTAGTTCTACCGAGAACGGTGTCCTCGGCTTGTCGGGTGAGGTAACCTCGGCTTCAGCATTCTGTTCCTTCCTTTTGAGGTAATTTCTCAGGTCTTCTTTACTTCGGCCCGGAGCTCGGCTATCTTTGGACTTTAGTCTTTTCGGTACACTACTTTCGGCCTCGTGGTGGGCCCATTTTGATCTTTCTCCATGGGTTGTGTCAAAGCAGAGCGCCCGTCCTTGGACATGCCGATGTTCTTTATGCTCTGGGTCCTTCATGTGATATGTCCTTTGGGACTTCTCTTGTCTCGGCTCCTCTCATCCGACTTCCTTGGAAGGCGGGTGAGAGTGCCTTCCGCTCCTGGTGTGCTAGGGTGCTTCGGGAATTGTTTTCCTTCCTCCCTTCTAGGTATTAATTGCTGGAATCAGCGTGTCCTGCAGCGGGTATGGTGGCTGCATGACATTGTTTTGCATCATGAAGTTGACGACCGATTACAGGTCTGCCAACTTGTCTGCCAATTCTTTCACTTCTTCATCCCTCCGTAGGCACCTATTCCTCCATACCTGGAGGTTATCTTCGTTATATTACCTGCTTTGGTCTGTCTTCTTTGAAGTGTCGCCCTCCTGGCCGACGTCTTTTCCTCCGTGCCCCTGGTTACGAGTTTCTACATTGTGGTTGTCCCCTTCGACGTCAAGGTCGATAGGTCTGTTACTCCCAGTAGGAGCGTCGTCCCTAATCTTTTCTTTATGTCCGTTACTGGCTATCTATTCGTCTTTCTTTCCCACAGACGGCGCCAAATTGTGTGAGTGATTTTCCGATCACATTGCCCACCTTAGTAATTCAGCTGTAGAACACAGGCAGAATAGATGGCACCCTGCTGTCCTGCACAGAAAGAAAAGGCTCCAGCGGTGGTTCTTCCACCCGGGGGCACTCCGACGATCAAATCAGTATATCTTCCAAAGATAATCAATAGTGCTAAAACCAATGCTCAAAGTATGAATTGCGTACCTTTGACCCACGGGGGTGCCTCTCTTTTATAGTTTACTCAATCCTAGTCCCACTAGAAGCCTGGCTTCTATAGACTCCAATTCAGTGCTTACTTTGGATTTCTCAAGAGATAAGGATAAACTCCCTAAGAGTATTACCCTTATCCATCCTGAAGTGTTTCTTCATCCTAGGACTCTTGTCCCCTCTCCGCTTATCTCGGATTTCGGTATTCTCGCAGATAACCTCGGCAACTCCGAGATCACCTCAGCATAACTACCACGACACGTGGCACCTCGGCTGACACGTCGGCGTCACCTTGCTACGTGTTGATACTCAGAAAATATATCCCCACACTTAGTATTGTTTAAATAATCTAGACATAAATTGATTTAAGATGAATTTTAAGAGGATTAAAAATGAGGATTTGAGGATCAATTATATAAATTGATGGAAATTGGGTTTAATTTCATGACATAAGAAAAGAATGTAGAAGATTTGAGTTAAGCTTAATAATTAAGAAATTGATGTTGTGATTTATATTTGGGTTTGATTTTCTTCAATCTTCACATATTTGAAGTTTATCATTGCATGCATGGTAAATTTGCAAGATTTTATAATTTAATCCATATTTTAAAGTTTATGAGCTTGAGATTAAATTGTGATATAAATTAAGAAGTCAAATTATAAATTGAGCTTGATAATGTAAAATTGGTTGGATTTGATAAGTGTTTTATACATGCATCATAGATGTTTAAAAGATTTGAAGAATTAATTCCATGTTTTGGTTTAAGAAGAGCAAGTTTTGGGGAATTATGAATTCATGAACATTTTGAATTTAATATTGAATTAAAGGAATTTTGGATGTAATTGGTTTGAATTTTGACTCTAATTTCACACATGCAAATATTTTCTAAGAGTCTTATAACTTTAATTTCATGTTTTAGATAATCCTCCATGCATCATGAATTAAGAAAGTTATGGGATTAGTCTCATGGATTTTGTAAGAAATAAGGTTTTAAGTAAGAAATTAAGTAGACTCATAGTTGTGGAAATTAATTTGAAAAATTAATTGTTTTAATTTGATTTTGTAGTATTTTCTTATAATACATGAGTTTTAAGGGAATTGGGCTATTCAAGTCCATATGTTGAAGAAACAAAGGAAATGTTTTAAGAAAACCAAGTTTATGGAAATTTGGAATTAATCCTAAGGTTTTGATTTTTTAATTAGATCTTTATTTAAACCATGCATGTGATGTAATTTAAGAATTCTATTCAATTTACATACATTTTAGAACACTCATGATTATAGATTAAGTTTTTGGTTAGAAATTGAGTTAAGTTGAATTTCTAAGAAATTGATTTGTGTAATTCGTAGTTAAGTTGATTTTGTTATTAATAATAAAATTGGATCTATTTGTATTGCATACATCATGGAATTCCAAGAGGTTGGGAAGCCTAAATTATATCTTAGAATTGTGGGTTGATATTAATAAGATGAAATAAAACTAAATTTGGGTAATTGGAACATGATTTTGAATGAATGATTTCTAATTGAAAGTGTTTATTTAATTATACAATGGTTTTCTATTTTTGTGTACCAAAAGTACATGTTTTGAGACTTTGAATACCAAATTTGAACTTCAATTACAATTTTGGAATTTCAGAATTTGCATTATGCCTTTCGGCGAGGAAGTCTCGCTCGGCGTAATCAAGCTCGATGGTTTTCCAAATTTTATAGTCCGCTCGGCGACCAAAGTGGCCCTCAAGCGGAGACCCATTTTCAGCATATTTTGGAAAATTGCATTAGTTCACATTTTTATTCTCATCTCTTTCCAAGACATTTTAAACATGATTTATGACTCAATAAAGATTAATGTGCTACCAATTAACATAAATTGGTTAGTTAAAGAATGAATCTTTGATCTAGTGGTAATTGTTTAAGAAGTCAAGTAAAATATTAATCTATTTGGAAAAGAAGGGCTTAGTAATGAAAGAATATGTGAAATAAGAACTCGGTCTATTTGAATGAGAAAGAATAAATGTAGTAGAACTTCGGACTATTTAGACAGAAAAAGACTAGAAAAATCAAATTTGATCTAGAGAGTAATATTGTATTTCAATGTGTATATGTTATGTGTTTGTGTAGGTCACGCGCCATTGTCTGCTTGATTTATCTGATATGTCCAGTCTGTCTGATTTGCTTCTGCAGCCATCTGTGAGTAATAACTCTCTAAAGTTATGTTTAACCTAAGTATTTTCTTACTGGTATGGTATAATCTGTTTTTTCTGAAATACTATCTTACGAATTATGAATGAATGTCCAATTTTCTGAAAAGTATTTGTGGCACCCTTAGTTCACGTGGCCCTCACCCGGGGGTAACAATACCGCGGCCAATCTGCATGTGGCCCTCGCCCGGGGGTAACAATACCGTGGCCAATCTGCACGTGGCCCTTGCCGGGAGGTAACAATACCATGGCTACTTGCACGTAAGATATGGACCTTATGGTCGTTGGTACCAACTATGTATGTGGGTCTCTGGACCAATCTGATCTGATAGCTAATGGGTGTACCACGTATGATCTTATGCAAAATCTGAATACGAACATGAGTATGTATCTAAATCTATTTTTGTTCTGAAGTTTGAATATGTTTTGATTTAAATACTGGATCCTAACTTGTGCTGGACATCATTCATAAAACCCTTTACTTTGTTATTATTCACTGGGCTTTAGCTTACTGTATTATTTATGTATGTAGGTGATCAGGCGCGTGACCAGGCTTAGAGGCATTTGCCTAGAATCTGTTTTGTCAGCCAACTTATGTGCCTCCCGTGGAGGTTCCGGATATGTCAAGTGATTATTGCTAAGTAATTTAAATTTTAAGTTCTGTTTTCTTTTTTTTTGGTTAAACAAGTCTTGTGTATTTTGCGAATAGGGCTAAGTCCTTTTTTGTCTAATCTGTATATATATGATGACTTAAAGATAATGTATAAATATGTATAAAAAAAAGTTTAAAATTTTTCTGTCTCATATAAGTCTGCACAGCTCAATGGACATTGTGTATTTCTTATTTGCTTCCGCTAGCCCCTAATATTATGTTAATTTGTCTCAAAGGCCTTCGGCAATCCCAGGATTACTGGCCGGTTACGATGCTAAACCTATAGGGGCGGGTTTGGGTCGTGACATGGAACCACTTGAATTAATTTATAGTGACATTTGTGATTTTAAATCAATTCAAACTAGAGGTGGGAACAAATATTTTATCACTTTTATAGATGACTATACTAGATATAGTTATGTTTATTTAATTCATGTCAAGGATGAAGCTTTGGAAACTTTCATTCAATATAATAATGAAGTTGAAAATCAACTTGGTAAGAAAATCAAAAAACTAAGAAGTGATAGAGGTGGTGAATATGAATCACCTTTTGGTGAGTTTTGTAAAGAACATGGAATAATTCATCAAACCACGCTCCTTATTCACCTCGGCAAAATGGAATTCTTTGAAAGGAAAAATAGGACTTTAAAAGAAATGATGAATGCTATGTTAATAAGTTCTGGATTACCTCAGAACTTGTGAGGGAAAGCAATACTTTATGCTAATTATATTTTAAATAAAGTACCCCGAAAGAAAGTGAATCAAACACCTTATGAATTGTGGCATGGAAGAGTACCATCCTACAAATACTTAAAAGTGTGGAGGTGTTTGGCTAAAGTGGCTATTCCTAGTCCTAAAAAGACTAAGATAGGTCCTAAGACCATTGATTGCATTTTCATTGGTTATGCTAAGAATAGTAGTACATATCGGTTTTTGATTCATAAATCAGAACATACCGAAATGCATGTAAATACTATTATTAAGTCTCGGAATGCATCATTCTTTGAATATGTATTTCCAAATAAGACTAGACAAGAGACTAGTAACAATAAAAGATCTCATGATGCTATTACTAATCAAGATCAAGAACATGATCAAGAACAAGAGCAAGAGTTAGACCAAAATGCGGAAGAGGCATCTAGGCATAGTAAACGTGCTAGAATCTCAAAATCTTTTGGTTTAGATTTCCTAACATTTTTGTTAGAAAATGAGCCTTTAACTTTTAAAGAGGCTATGTCCAGTCCTGAAACTCCTTTATAGAAAAAAGCTATCAATAGTGAAGTTGAATCCATCTTGCAAAATCACACTTGGGAATTGGTGGATTTGCCACCAGGTTGTAAACCTCTTGGGTACAAGTGGATTTTCAAAAGGAAAATGAAAGCGGATGGATCAATTGACAAGTACAAGGCAAGACTTGTGGTCAAAGGATTTAGACAAAAAGAAGGTCTTGATTACTTTGACACATACTCACCGGTTACTGGAATAACATCCATTAGAATGCTAATTGTCATTGCATCTCTATACAATCTAGAAATTCATCAAATGGATGTGAAAACCGCTTTCTTAAATGGTGAGTTAAATAAAGAAATTTACATAGAACAACCAGAAGGTTTTCTATTCCAGGAAAAGAAAATAAAGTGTATAAATTGGTTAAATCATTATATGGTTTAAAACAAGCGCCAAAGCAATGACATGAGAAATTTGACAAAGCAATGATGTCAAATGGATTTAAAATTAATGAGTGTGACAAATGTGTTTATATTAAAAACACAGACAAAGGTTATGTCATTGTATGTCTTTATGTGGATGATATGCTCATCATAGGTAGTAATAATGATATGATTAAAACTACGAAGAAAATGTTGAATAAACATTTTGACATGAAGGACATGGGCATTGCTGATGTAATTCTCGGTATAAAAATTACCAAAACGTCATAAGGATATACTTTGTCACAATCTCATTACATTGAGAAATACTTGATAAATTTAACAAAGATGATGATCATCTTGCTAGAACACCTATAGATGTTAATTTGTTTCTATCTAAGAATGTACAGGAAAGTATTTCTCAATTAGAGTATGCCCAAATTATTGGAAGCTTAATTTATTTGATGAACTGCACTCGCCCGGATATAGCTTATGCAGTAAGTAAATTAAGTAGAAATACGAGTAACCCGGAAGTAGAACATTGGAAAGCAATTATAAGAGTTCTAAGATACCTTCGATTTACTCGTAACATTGGGCTTAATTATATTAGATATCCAGCAGTACTTGAAGGATACTGTGATGCAAATTGGATATCGGATACTAGAGACTTGAAGTCCACCAGTGGGTATGTCTTTACTCTTGGTGGTGCGGCTGTATCTTGGAAATCTTCCAAACAGACTTGTATTGCTAGGTCTACTATGGAATCAGAATTCATAGCTTTAGACAAAGCAGGGGAAAAAACAGAATGCCTTCGCCACTTCCTTGAAGATATTCCAATATGACCAAAACTGGTGCCTGTTATATGCATACATTGCGATAGTCAATCAGCTATAGATAGAAACCTGAGTCATATGTATAACGGTAAGTCACGACACATTCGTTGTCAACATAACACTGTAAGACAACTACTCTCTAATGGAATTATTTCCATTGAATATGTGAAGTCTAAATACAACATAGCGGATCCACTAACCAAAGGGTTAGCAAGAAAGCTAGTTGAGAATTCATCGAGGGGAGTGGGACTTAAGCCTATTAAATAAGAGTTACCACAACGACAACCCAACCTAGTTGACTGGAGATCCCAAGATCTAGGTTCAAAGGGACAACCGAGTTGTGAATGACTCAGAATGATCACTGGGGAGTCTAACTCCTACCCATTTCTATGATGAAATAAGTGATGTCTGCAGCGTTTTAGGTTATATAAAATTTTAATGATTCTTATATCTAAGTAAATCTAGTGGAGTATGGCAGGATACTCTTTATAAGAATCACCTATGTGAGTGTGAATTGGGCCAGTTCTATAAGATTTGTGAAGAGCTACAAGTCTTTAGAGCACTCATGAAAGACCAGGTTGTTCAAGGCCAAAATGAACACAATAGTGAGAACTAAATTGTGTCTGGGGATATACTGTGTGAGTTCTATTGTCTTGGTTTACACAAGCAGTGAGCAGTTCAAGACATCATGTTCACTGGTTAGCTAGTAAATCTGATAGTGTCTCACAAGGGAAGGTTCAAAGCCAAAAGCTACCTATCCTTTGCAGAATATTTCCAATTTATGTACTCTCTGTATTTACATCATGTTGTTGCATTTTCTCTCTGTCAATTTCATTCATGTGGGGAATTGTTGGAAAATTTATAAAGAGGTAGTTGTGAATTGAAATAGACTCCATTTTGAATGAAATGGTGTAACCTTTCATGGTGTCTTTTTGTTTTAAAGGAAGGGTCAAACCTCCATTTGAATGAAAGGGTGCAAACCTTCACAGTGTCTCTTTATTTTAAAGGAAGGGTTATGTCCCTTCTTCATACATTTTCTATTCAAATTGAATGGGTGCCAACAAAGCCTATATAAAGGCAGCCCCATTCCAATTTTCATATTCCGAAAATTCATTTTCCTTGCCTTCATTTTGCTCTCTTGCGTACTTTATTCTTCATATTAGATTTAGAATAAATTTCAGAGAGTTATAGAACACAAGGTTCTAGTTTGCCGGACAAATTTGTTTGAAGTGCTACTACAAATTTGTGAAGATCATTGTATCTTGGGAGATAGACGCTACATAACCGTAAGCACCGTAGTGGGGTGAATCTGTCTTAAGGACAGAGTGTCACACACTCGACTTGGTCTTTAATTATTGATTCAGTTCAACAAAATAAATTCTGTAAGTTTTATTTTATTTTGTTTGAATTGTTTCAAATTAATTTATTTATACAGAAGATTGTTCCAACACAAACTTCTCAAATTGAAACTGGCAATATTAGTGCAGGCCATATTGTTGGCTTTTCTTTACAACATAGTACTCTGTTTTGATTAATCAAAAGTTTCTATGCTTCTCTCTATCTAATTCTCCACCATATGCTTGTATATGACATAAACCCACCCCTGTAAAGCCCACCAACCATCAACAAAAACCTTCACAATTTCAACTCTGATTTACATTGTATCATTACCACCCAAGGCCCTCATTCATTGAACTCTTACCTAGCAAAAAGAATAATTCAAATGAGAAGTTGTAAAGGAAGAGCACTGCTAAGTGACAATTAGGAGACATTTAAGATGCCTTGACAATTCATTGAACACTCTACTAACCAAGTTTAATGTTTCATTAAACTCTCTACTAGCTTGAAGTTTAAAGCTTATTTGTCCAAAGAGCAACTTCTTTATCCAAATGCATTGTAAGTCTAAAAATTCATTGAACTAGCTATTGAAATGGAAATAAAAATATATGTATGAATTATGAAACTTGGTTTTTACCATGCTTCACTATCTCCTTTTTGTAACAAAAATTCAGTTTTAGTTGTTGATTGAGCAACATTAATAGAATTTCCCCTTTTGTTTGATTGCTGCCCTTGTTTTAACATAAATATTTATGTAGTCTTAAAGTGAATGTATATGTATTTACTTACTGCATATATTAATTTATACATTTGGTAGTTTAGGAGATTTGAGTTTTTATTAATTTATACATTTATCAATTGACATCTAATCATGTTCAAAATTTTTACTCAAATGCTCAAGGCTATCTGAGAATAATACATGATGCTTTAAAAATTGTGATTGGATTTGTCTTATGGTTGGCATGTTTTTTTGGTTCCTTCGAGTGTCGGGAAATAGTAGGTGTCTTTGTCTTAGTGCACTTGGGCTACTAAGGGGCTACAAGCAGTGGCAATGGTGGATTTGATCTAATTGCTTTGTTTGTTCTATTTGTTTAATCTTGTCCATTGAATTTGTGAGGCAGACTAACTCCCAATGATAGGGACCACATCCAAGATTAGCAAAATTATGTTGATAATGCCATAAAATTAGGCGAAAAAAGGCGTTCGGGGGGCGAAAATGCGAAACAGCCCCCGAACCACTATTTTTATGTAACGGGAAGCTTCTTAATGCCAAATGTGACATGCAAGGATAGACGGTACGTAAATAGGACACGTAGGTTGGGAGATGGAGTTGATAATGTCATAAATGTAGTCGAAAAAAGGCGTTCAGGGGACGAAAATGCGAAACCGCCCCCGAACCACTATTTTTACGTAACGGGAAGCTTTCCGGTGCCAAGAGTGACATGTAGGGACAGACGGTATGTAAATAGGACACCTACGTTGGGAGTTAGAGTTGATAATGCCATAAAATTAGTCAAAAAAAGGCATTCGGGGGGCGAAAATGCGAAACTACCCCCGAACCATTGTTTTTACATAATGGGAAGCTTCACAGTGCTAAATGTGACATGTAGGGACAGACAGTACATAAATAGGATACCTACGTTGGGAGTTAGAGTTGATAATGCCATAAAATTAGTTGAAAAAAGGCATTTGGGGAGCGAAAATGCGAAACAGCCCCCGAACTATTGTTTTTACTTAACGGAAAGCTTTTCGGTGCCAAATGTAACATGTAGGGACAGACAGTACGTAAATAGGACACCTATGTTGAGAGTTAGAGTTGATAATGCCATAAAAGTAGTCGAAAAAAGGCGTTTGGAGGGTGAATATGCAAAACAGCCCCCGAACCACTATTTTTACATAACGGGAAGCGTCTCGGTGCCAAATGTGACATGTAGGGACAGAAGGTACATAAACAGGGCACCTACGTTGGGAGTTAGAGTTGATAATGCCATAAAAGTAGTCAAAAAAAGGCGTTCGAGGGGCAAAAATGCAAAACAGCCCCCAAACCACTATTTTTACGTAACAGAAAGCTTTTCGGTGCCAAATGTGACATGTAGGGACAAACGATACGTAAATAGGACACCTACGTTGGGAGTTAGAGTTGATAATGCCATAAAATTAGTTGAAAAAAGGCGTTCGAGGGGCGAAAATGCAAAACAGCCCCCGAACCACTATTTTTACGTAACAGAAGGCTTCCCGGTGCCAAATGTGACATGTAGGGACAGATGGTATGTACATAGGACACATAGGTTGGGAGATGGAGTCGATAATGTCATAAATGTAGTCGAAAAAAGGCATTTGGGGGGCGAAAATGCGAAACAGCCCCCAAACCACTATTTTTACATAACGGTAAGCTTCTCGATGCCAAATGTGACATGTAGGGACAGACGGTACGTAAATAAGACACCTACGTTGGGAGTTAAAGTTGATAATGCCATAAAAGTAGTTGAAAAAAGGCGTTCGGAGGCGAAAATGTAAAACAGCCCCTGAACCACTGTTTTTACGTAACGGGAAGCTTCCTGGTGCCAAATGTGACATGTAGGGACAGACAGTACGTAAATAAGACACCTACGTTGGGAGTTAGAGTTGATAATGCCATAAAATTAGTCGAAAAAAAGTGTTCGGGGGGCGAAAATGCAAAACAACCCCCGAACCATTGTTTTTATGTAACAGGAAGCTTCCAGGTGCCAAATGTGACATGTAGGGACAGACAGTACATAAATAGGGCACATAGGTTGGGAGATGGAGTTGATAATGTCATAAATGTAGTCGAAAAAAGGCGTTTGAGGGGCGAAAATGCGAAACAGCCCCCGAACCACTGTTTTTACATAACGGGAAGATTCCCGGTGCCAAATGTGACATGTAGGGACATACAGTACTTAAATAGGACACCTACGCTGGGAGTTAGAGTTGATAATGCCATAAAAGTAGTCAAAAAAAGGTGTTCAGAGGGCAAAAAAGTAAACCAGCCCCCGAACCACTGTTTTTACGTAACGGGAAGCTTCCCAGTGCCAAATGTGATATGTAGGGACTGATGGTAACAACTCTTGGAGGTTTATGGGGGCCTTACAAATATTTACATTCACAGAGTAACTTGAATAAAAGGCATGCTAAATAGTCTTCATTTCTTCAAGAGTACACACTTAAAGGAACTAGGGTTTAATTTAAGTTTCTTAACCATAAATCCTTTTTCATTTCAGGGATGAATGATTGAAAGAGAAAACTTGAGCTAACTATGTTCAAGAAAATAAAATAAACCAAACCCTTCTGAATAATAAAGATAAGAACTCTCTAAACGATGATATTGCAATGCATGTGTTTTGCCTTTTCACAGAAGATGAGTATGTTTGTATGATCAAGGTTTAAAGCTGAAGTTGTTTTGATAATGCTTGACTACAAAGCATGCTTAAGACTCAAATAAGCCTAAAAAACAATTATAACATAATCAATCTTAGAGTGAAATTGCCAACACAAAAGTGACTAAGGGGTAACTAACATTTTTTGTTTGCACATTTACTTAATAATTGTCTGATTATGATCATTCAGGATATAACCTCTCCTATTTAGTATTGTCAAGATCTTTCGTAGGTCTATTTTTATGTTTGTGTGGAAGACAAATGGAGGACTAGGACTCTGCATTATGCGAGTCATGTGTAGGAGATCTAACATGCCAAGTTTCACTTTGTGGCTTGAATCAATTTGAAATTTGTCTTGATGATCAAAAAATTTGGGCTATCTTGCTTAACAACATTATTCATCTATTTTTTTTATGCTATGTGGATGTATATTATCAATCGGATAAGTAAAGAGTTTTTGTTATTTCTTCCTTGGCTATTCTCTTTTTTCCTTGAAATTTGGCTCGAACCTTTTGATAATGATCATGGGTGATGTCATTATGGTGTTGGTTTGGAATGTGCATGTAGTTGTATTCTTTGTCAGTTGATTTGGAATTTGAATGTAGTTATACTACTAGTGCATGTGTTAATAACGCGGGGATTTTGAGGATTGATGAGCCCATTCAATCTCCTCCTCTATGTTGTTATAATATTATTCTTTGACAATAATATTGTTAACCTTACTAGATTGTCTAGTGTTGGAGCCCTACATGCATGTACAATACTAATGATGAATTTTTTTTTACCAACCCAATATGTAGTCAATACTAATGATTAATTTTTTTTGTTTGCAGATGGTTTTGGACGTACAAATGTGGATATGACTTTTTTTGACACGTACGAAAGGGCATTGTTTTTATACCTCTGTCTGTATATATAGTGGTTCATTTGGTAATAATTTCTTTGCGTGGTAAATATCTCAAATATGGCATGGTAGAAAAGCATTGGACGTGGTATAAATTAGTTTTTGGGGCGGTACAGATTAGTTTTTTGGTGTGGCATAGATTTCCTCTATTATGTATATTTTTTAATTATTGAGGTTGGATTATACTTGGGTCATATGGAATTTGTATTACATATGTCGAATGGAATTTTTTGCGTGGAATGGAATTTTTTGTCGAATGGAATGGAATTTTTTTCCGTATATTTTTAATATTATTCTGAGGAATTTTTTTCCTCTATTATGTATATTAAGTATTGATGGATTATATTGTTTATACATTGTATAGGTTGTACTAATAATGGATACAAGTGGCTCAGAAAATTTTTTTTTTAAAAAAAATTGTAATATAGTATTTGGCTACTAAATATTGTGGTAACCAAAAACTATTTTCAAATGTTTTGGCCACTAATAATGTAGTAGCAAAATGAACAAAAGTTGACATCCTTTGGCGACTAAATTCCACAGTCAGTAAATAGTTCAATTGGCGACTAAATACGGTTGGTATGTATTCAATTGGCGACTAAAACTTTAGTCTCTAAATAGTTCAAATTAGTTTTGTTAGAACTTTCGGCGACTAATATTTTGGTCGGCAAAAATATCACTTTTGCCGACTAACCAAAGTTTAGTAACCAAACGTTGACGTTCAGCGACCAATATTTTAGCAGCCAAACATTTAATTTTGCCGACTAACCAAAATTCCGTAGCTAAAAATTAACTTTTCGGCGACTACTTTCTTAGTCGCCAAAAGGTAACATTGCCGACTAAACAAAAAATAGTAGCAAAATGTTTCACTTTCGACGACCAAACACAAGTTTAGTCGCTAAAACTATCGCCGACAAGGTTTAGGCAACGAACTTGGCGACAAAAAATTTTAGTCGCTAAATGGTATCGGCGACTAAAAATGGGACCTTTGGTGACTAATATTTTGGTCGCCAAAACTGTTATTTGTTGTAGTGTTAGGTTAACATAAAGTACTCATTATTAATGATGATTAGATTGTATTTTGAAAAAAAAAAAAAAAAATTGTAATTGATCTTTTTAACTATGATTTTTAAAAAATAAATTATTGTGTTTTTTAATTATCAATTGACTTATTTTGTGATAGGGTTTTTAACTCACTTTTTTATTTTTTATTTTTTATTATGAACAAACATGTGATTGTATTTTTAACTACTAATTGACTTTGTGATTGAGTTTTAATTCATTGTGTTTTTTGAAAAAAAAAATAATTGTATTTTTTAACTATCAATTAGCTTAATTTGTGATTGGGTTTTAATTCATAGTGTTTTTTGAAGAAAAAAAAAATGATTGTAAATGATTGTGTTTTTTAAATATCAATTAAAAAATGATAAATTATAAATACATCCCCTGAGGTTCGTTTAAAATACAGATTGCCCCCTGTGGTTTGAAAAATTACAAATACCTTCCTTATTAGAATTTTTTATTTAACAGAATTATCTAAATTTTTTATTGAAACATATTTTTAACATCATTAAAAATTGTTAATTGACTTAATAATTTATTAATAAAAAGGGCAATTTGTTATGAAATTAAAAACCTCATGAGGTGAAATGCAATTTTTAAAATCACAGGGGCGATTTGTATTTTAATCAAATCTCAGAGAGTGTATTTGTAATTTATCCCAAAAAAAAATTTGTATTTTATCTAGCTAAAAAAAATTATAATTTGATGTTTTAACTCACTGTGTTTTTTGAGAAAAAAAATGACTTTGTTTTTTAATTATCAATTAACTTCATTGCTTATTATGAGTAAAAGAGCAATGATTGAAACATTCACAAAAACTCCATCCCACATCATCCTATGTAAGAGAGAGAACGGGAAAAAAAAACACTAACACACACACAAATACACATGGACCAATCACACAATTTAGGGGTCATGGAAATCCCAAATTAGGGGTCCCAAGCTTTTTCCACATGTTATTGTATTTCCTTACACTCCGTTTTGATCACATTTTTGAATTGATTGTGTTTTTTTATACTCCATTTCGATCACATGATGAGAAATTTTTTTGTTTAGGTTGTGACAATCTCTGTGTTTTAACTATCAATTGACTTAATTCATTTTTTAATTTGATTTTTAACTCACTATGTTTTTTGAAGAAAAAAATGGATTGTATTCATTAAGTTCACATAATGTACCCATTATTGATGATGATGATTATATTGTATTTTGAAAAAAAAAATGTTATTGACTTTTTTAACCCACTGTATTTTTTTTTTTTTTATTTATAAATATTCTGTTTTTTAACTATGAATTGACTTAATTTGTGATTTGATTTTTAAGTCATAGGGTTTTTTGAAAAAAAATAGATTATATTCATTAGGCTCACATAAAGTATCCATTATTGATAATGATTAGATTGTATTTTGAAAAAAAAAAAAAAAATTGACTTTGGTTTTTAACTATCAATTGGCTTGGGAGAAGTCAATGTGTTTTTAATCCATAAGTTTTGTGGGAGTTTCAATATCCCAATCTTAATATCCTAATTTTTTGATTTAAAAAAAAAAACTCAGCACTTATTGACTTCTCCCAAACTTTTTTGACTTTTTTCATGCATAGTCTTTTCAACTTCTCCCATACTTATTGCAACCTTTTTCCACTTCTACCGGCAGCACATTTATCTATCTATAACACATAATTATTCACTTATTTTTTATACTGGAAGGACAAACCAAGATAAAGAGAAAGTTTCAAAACCTGTAAGTAATCTTTTCATTTATTTTTCAATGGCTCTTTTATTTTTATTTATTTATTTTTATTATGAGAAAAATATGATTGTAGTTAGATAAACATGAACAGTCACAAAGAAAAAGTTTCAAAACCTGTAAGCAATATTTTTATTTATTTTTTAATGGTTCTTTTTTTTCATTTATTTTTTTTATTATGAGAAAAATGTAATTGTAATTAGATAAATATGAACAGTTACAAAGATAGCATAACAACGATAAAACAACCAAACTTAAACTCAAATACTCAACCATTCTTTCTAAGTGTTCGGCATATCTACACCAAAAAAAAATTTGTGATTTGTTTTTTGTCTAACAAAAAAAAAAATTTATCATTTGTTTTTTTAACTCACTGTTTTTTTTTTTTTAATTGTGTTTTTTAACTATCAATTGACTTAATTTGTAACTTGATTTTTAACTCACTGTGTTCTTTGAAAAAAAAATGGATTGTATTCATTATGTTCAAATAAAGTACACATTATTGCTGATGATTAAATTGTATTTTGAAGAGAAGAAAAAAATTGTAATTGATTTTTTTACTCACTGTGTTTTTTGAAAAAAATTTACTGTATTTTTTAACTATCAATTGACTTGATTTGTTATTTCATTTTTAACTCACTGCGTTTTTTGAAAAAAAAAAAAAAGGATTGTATTCATTAGGTTCACATAAAGTATCCATTATTGATGATAATTAGATTGTATTTTGAAAAAAAAAAAATTTGTAATTGATTTTTTTAACTCACAGTGTTTTTTGAAAAAATTAATTGTGTTTTTTAACTATCAATTGACTTAACATTGTGGTCAAAGACATGATTGGTTCAATAAATCTCATCGTTCAAGATAAATGGATAGAGTTTATCTTGCGATGTCAACCATCATATTTGAATAATATGACATCAAAGATAGGAAATTATAAAATTTATTATAAATAACTTATTCTTACCTTTTCAAACACAATGTTATAATTCCAAATTTTTATAGTATAATGGAGTTAGAAAGATTAAAGATTATATTGCCTCATGCTAAGACCGTGCATATGCATTTATTATACCTGCAACAACAATGTTACGTTAACTAGATTGTGTACCGTGCGTGACATTTGTTTTAAATATAGATTGATCTACAGGATGTCTATATCTTTTAGACAGTAAAAAATATATATATAATATGTAAGTATAACATTTTAACTTTATAACATTTTATAAATACATCATACATGTGTTGTTTATCAATTATAATACTAATTATCATGTTGACAATGCAAGAATGCTGATAGAAGACCCACAACAATTTAGATTTTAATTATAATATATTTTATTTATTCAGTGAATTTTGAACAAATGTAATAAATTTTTATTTTTATTACTTTAATTATAAAATGTCAATATTTACTTTCAAAATTATGTATATTTTATGTTAATAATTTAAAAATATTTTTGATATAATCATAAATAAAATTTTAAATCTAATCCCGTATATAACACTGGTATGCTAGCTCCATATAAACCAAACCAAAAGGCAATAGGTAGTATAACATTAAGAGTCCAGATCTTCTGCCATACTTTCCTACGGGGTTTCCTGCAGTGCCCCAAAATAATGTCGTTTTGGGACAAAATTTTCCAAAAAAAAAAAAAAAACACAGCAGAACAGAACACACCACTGCATCATCTCTCTCTCTCTCTCTCTCTCTCTCTCTCTAAGCAAAACCCACATCAGTTAGAACACATTCATGGACTCTACAGCCACAAGAAGGCCTTGTTTCCATTGAAAAAGATGAACAACAAAACACACCACCATTGAAGAAGATGATGGTCTTGCCTCTGTTGCAGACATGGAAGCTGGGTTCTCTGGAAATGTGTAGGTTCCGTTGCAAACAATATAAGGAAATGTGTGGTTCCATTGCTACAACTTCCAACAATGGTAGTAAGATGAACAACAATGGTGAAAAAAAAATTCCTAACCATGATATGGGATTTGGGTCCTTGAGTGCTAAATTAGAACATGACATTGAGTTCTCAGTGAAACAAATTAAACATAAAAAATACAAAAAGCAAAAAGGAATTCAAATTTGAACATGAAAATTCAATGGCAAACACAATTAACCCAAAAAACAGATCTAAAATTTGAATCAAGAGTTCATAATTGGATGTTATCAAGCAAGCTTACTAAGACTCAATTGACAGACCCAAGGAGAGAGAGAGAGATAGACAAAACCCATAGCGGAGAGCCCCCTTTTCTCTTGATTCAAATTTTAGATCTAAGGAGAGAGAGATAAACAAAACCCAACCCAATTGACAGACCCAGGGTTTCATCTAATTTCCACAGACAAATGAGAAAAACAGGAAAAAAAAATAATAAAGAAATAAATGTGTTTGGAAGCTGAGAAAAATGAGGGAAATTCTACTATTTGAATTTAAAAGAAGTAGTCATACAAAGCAATACAAAAGCTAAAACAGAAAAACAAAGAAATCGATCAACTGATCTATCGATCAACCGATCTCTATATATATATATATTACATATCTGTTTTTGATTGATAAAAATGGAAAAATCACTATAAGGAATTATGGGTTTGACTGGAGCCATAGAAATCGACGAGTTTCTACAAAATCGAGACCTGGGTTTTGAGAAGAACAATGTAGTCGGCGGTTTCTTGGAACAGCCGGTCGACCTTTCTCTCTCGATCGTGGATGGGTATGAGGCTTTTCAGAGCTTCCAATTTCTCAGATACTGAAGAACATGATTCGACATTAATGAATATTGTTGAGTTCTTGTGATGATTATGAGGTTTGTGAATGTGAAGTCGTGTCTCTTTCTCGTCCTTCTCATGGGCCTGGACATGGCGTTCTTTTGCCTTGAGCTCGTGGAGACAGAGAAGATGAGAGAAGAGAGAGAGAGAGATGTAATGAGGTTGAAAAGCAAAATAAGAAAATAAAATAAAAAATAAAAAAGGTCCAAAACGACGTCATTTTGGACCACCGCAGAGCCAACCGCAGGGAAGTACGGCAGATGATTCAGACTCATGACATTAGCCCGAGTCACATTAAATATTTTTTTGCCTGCCACTACCAGATCATCACACTCAATTGATCAAAAGATGACATTATTAGCCTATGTTTGGGAAGTGAGTTTTGTGGCTTTTTTGGCTAAAATAGTCACAAAAAACAAAATAAGTTTTTTAGCCTAATAATACAAAATATCACATCTAACCCATAATCATTACATTTTTTCTCTCACAAAAAAAATAAAAAAGTCAAAAACCCTTCCCAAACCAAACTTTTTAGCCCCAGGCTAAAATAACCAAAAAAGTCAAAAAGTCAACCCACTTTCCAAACGAAGCCTTAATGATAGACTGTGGAAGACACTTAAGTCTCATTTGTGAATTATTTATTATAAATTATCATATCATTATTTTTATTTTTGTATATATATTTTTATAAAATATCAAAAAGTTATTAAAATAATATGTTTTCAAATGAGATCTTACAATTAGAAAAAATATGTAATGATCTTAGTAGATTGTCACATAGTGCCCTAACTCAATATGATTGATTAAAATTAAAAAACTCAATACTTTTTGTTAGGTTAATAAAAAATAACTTAATAAATGTCAAGTGTTTAGTAATATGGCGCAATACTCCTAAATCACCTAATAATCTCTCTTATATTTGGATCACAATTTCCAATCAAGGTAGTTGTAAGGTCAAACACTCAAACACCAAAACCAGATATTTTGCTGCCAGCATTTGGATCAAAGTATTAATTATAGGAGTTTTCTTAGGTGTGCAACCCACAAAAGGTGTAAGTGGGTTGCACACCATGTGCCACTCACACAAAAGGTGTAAGTGTAAGGTGTAAGGTGTAAGTGGAAGGTATAAATGAAATGTATAAGTTGCACACCATGTGCCACTTACACAAAAGGTGTAAGTGCAAGGTAAAAAAGGTGTAAGTGTAAGGTGTAAGTGAACACAAAAATGTGTAAGGTGTAAATTGCACACTATAGCATTACCCTTAATTATAATCTGAATTTTTGGTATTGAATTCTCGCCTTTCCCTTTACTTCATGACTTCAATACAATACCAAACTCATATGGGAGTGTTTAGAAAATATGTAAAAAATAATTTTTTGACTTTTAATTAAGTTTTTGTTTTTTTCAAATAAATAATTTGAGAAGTTAGTAAAATATTATTTTTGATTTTTTTTATTAATATTTATTTATGATGTTAAATCACAATTAAATGACAAAACTATCTCCATTTAATTTAAAATATTTACAATTTCACCCATGTAATATATTTTGACCCATGAGGGATAGAATTGTAATTTCACCCATGGCTAAAAATCAACTTTCTAAATGTCTTTAGAGCATCTCCAACGGTTCACCTAATTTTTCACTAAATATGAGTAAAAAAATGATCATTTTCTCAATCTGATACAGAATGCTCCAATGGTTGATTTTCATCAAATCTGCTCCAGGGACAACTGGTTGGTCGACCGGCCGGTCGATCAGCTGGTCAACCGGTAAAGAAAAAAAAAAAAATTTTTTTTTTTGAATTGTTTGAACCACCTATTTGAACTGTTTGAACCTTTTAGTGGTCGACCGGTTGGTCGACCGGTAAGGTAAAATTTTTTTTTTTTTGAATTGTTTGAACTTACCCATTTGAACTGTTTGAACCTTTTAGTGGTCGACCGGTTGATCAACTGGCCGAGCAACTGACCGGTTGATCGGTTCCTCTCCTCCAACGGTCACAAACAGTAATTTGCTAAAATTTGTATCCTGTTATCAGTTTGATGATTTTTTTGTTCAATTCTCAATTTGATACCAGTTTGGTTAAACCGTTGGAGCTTCAAAAAGTATATTTTTTTACCAAATTTCAAATTTAATGTCAGGTTTGGTGAACCGTTAAAGATGGTCTTAAATACAAAAAAAAAAAAAAACTACTTTTCGCTTTTGCTACAAATTTAAAAAAGTGACTAAAAACTATGATCAAGTTTGAAAAGACTAAATAAGTACATTTTTTGACTTTTATTAAATTATGTGTAAAAAAAGTAAAAAAGAAATATTAATTGATGTGATCTAAAAAAAATAAAAAGATAAAAAATATGGACTAAATAGTATAGTCAAACTTGGCCATAAAGAGATCATAATCTCCTTAGAAGTCCACAAGTGTTGTCAAATGAGAGCCTCTCAAATGTACATTTAAAAAATAGTCTGACAAACACTTCAGTTGCTCTACATGTAAGGGGTGGCATCAATCAGGCTGAGGCCAATTGGGAGGGGATTTGAGTCTAACCATCCAAAATTACTCTCCGAATCCGGATTAGTCGGCCTAAGGGTCGGATACCGGGTGGTGAACCAAAAAAAAAAAAAAAATCAATCAGGCTGAGGCCAAAAATCTTATGCTCAAGTTCTTCTCATAAATTTTGAAAATTAAACAGTTACTTCATAACAAACATCAGATGAACTACACCACAACTCTGGAAACAACTCTGGAAAAAAACAATTCCCAACCATTTTTATTACATTATTCAGCTTACAGAAAAAAAAAAAAGAAAAAAAAAGCTATATACATTTCTTTTCAAATGAAGGGAAAACAAAAGCTTATGCTTTTAACAAAATACAATAGACAACAAAAAACAATAATAAAAAGTATGTAGATGTCACAAAAATAAAATAAAAACAAAAAATAGCAGTGAATGCTTCAAAACCACCTTAGTGGCTTAAGCTCTAATTCTCTAAGAAAGACCCATCACCAATGCTACATAGGCTCTAATGTATCCATGAAACATTAGACCTAGAAACATTACAAATACATTATGGTTAATACCCCAAAACAGGTTAATGCCCACTTGAGAAAATTTTCAACTATTCTATATATAGAATCTGATCACAAAACCGGACAAACTCTATAATTGTGCCTAATTTTATATTCAGATTCTGTGCACTTACAATTTTTTCGAAAAATTCACACCAATTAGTCTCTGTGACTCCAAAAAAACATTCACACCCATTAGTCTCTGTGACTCCAAAAAAACATGTACAACCCAATTATTGCTATTTGAATGATCTCTCTCAATAGAGAACTGGTGTAGACATTTTGCCAACTTGATCAAGAACATCAAGAACCTCGGCCCTGCTCCTCACAATCCTATGAAACACCTCCCTCACTTGTTGCTGAAGTGGCACCAATTCATCCATTTTCTGACAAATCTCCGCCAGCTCGGTCACCTGCGCCGCCACCTCCTCCACCTTCTCCGCCTCCGCCGGAACTGAAAATTGTCCGCGAAATCGACCAAAGATTGTGACACTTTCTCCATCCTCTGAATCTCCTCCAACAACCCACAAGTCCCCTTCTTCTCCTTCTTCTTCCACTCCTCCCCAATCTTCTCCTGTAGCCCAATCATGGCTTGGGCCCAGACCAACTGCCTCGGGACCGGAAAATGGGTCGCAAGCCCAGTCCTCTCCTGACACGGAATCGCCGCCACCAAAGCCCACATCACAAAAACCAGAACCGTGCTCATTATATAGACCGGCAGGGCCAGACCGGTCGGTTCGCCGCCACGTGGCGCGACGAGATTGGAGGACATGGCTTGGATCTGTTTCGAAGCGGACCACGATTTCGCGACGCTCCACGACAGGGACCGGAAGGTTCCGGCGGTTCGGTCCTTGTTCACGGAGGCTCCACCGCCGCGCCGACCGAACGACCATGATCGCTCCGTCGACTTGCCGCCGTGGCTGTTGTTCTCTTTGTCATCAAAAGTCATGGAAGTAAGAAGCGTGTTGAGAGCCTTTTTGGCGCGCCTGACGTGTCCTTCTCCAATTGGTCGTTGCTCGAGAGCCTTGACGCCGATTTGAGCCAGCTTTTGCCAGTGGCACACGAGCTCGACGCCGTGAGTGATTGCATTGCAGACGTCTAAGGCTTTGACGGTCCGGTCCAGGAGTTCGGGGATGAGGCGGTCCAAGGGAGGTTTGGCGAATTGGGTCGGGTCGCGGCCCATGATGAGAACCGCCTTGAATTCGGCTTCGCAGCAGAGGAAGGCGTCGAGGAGTTTCCGGAACCAGGCGATGGAGAGGAGGGTGTCCGCGGGCATCAAGGCGGAGTCCGGGGAGGAATCGGCGGCGGTGGGTGGTGGTGGTTGAGGAGTGAGTAGATCGGAGAAGCGATCGACGACGTGTTTCTGGAAGAGTTCGAGATCTTCGAGCTCTTGCTCGTGATTGACGTCCATCGAAA
Organism: Camellia lanceoleosa; assembly: GCA_025200525.1. Taxonomy (NCBI): domain Eukaryota; kingdom Viridiplantae; phylum Streptophyta; class Magnoliopsida; order Ericales; family Theaceae; genus Camellia; species Camellia lanceoleosa. Next base: position 169,572,036 of record CM045769.1, read on the forward strand.
CCACCTGGTTTCGGCGGATGCTAATTCGGTTGAGGAACGAGCCCTGGTTGTCCGTTGCCGGCATGGTTGAAGTTTTAGAGAGAGACTGTGTGGAACAAGATGATTTTGATGATGAGAGAGAAGGCGGGGGAGGGGGGGGGGTAGGTAGGAGAAGTGGTCTTTCAGGATAGGGGGAGAGAGAGAGAGAGAGAGTATTTTTAGAGAGAAAAAGGACGAAGATGACTTTGATGATGAGAGAGAGAGAGAGAGAGAGAGAGAGAGAGAATAGGGGAAGGTGTGGAATGGGCAGTTATAGAGGTCCGCATTGGGTGGTCATTATAAGCTCGTCTGGTACGAGAGACCGTTTCTTCTTTGTCTTGGACCCTGACTGGGCTGTTTTCCTCTTGTCTATTCCCCACAAACACTTTTTGGCCATGTTTAGTAAGGATTATTTTTAACTTATTTTAATTTTTAATTTAATTTAAATTATTTTGATATGTTTAATTTAACAGAGACTAGGAGAGGAAAAAAAAAATTCGAGCCAAGCCAAAAATTTTTCAGAGAGAGAAAGAGGAAGGAGAGGAGAAGAAGAAGAAGAAGAAGAAGGAGGAGGAGAGGAGGCCAAGGCGGAGGCGGCGACGATCGGCCGACGAGCAAGTGCGTTCTCTGTCTCCATCTCTCTCTCGCCTCTGTGTTGAACTCAACGAAGAAGAAGAAAGAAAAGGAAGAAAAGAAAAGAAAAAAAAAAAAATCAAAACCCCAAAACGACGTCGTTTTGGGGTTTTGAGCCAATTCGAGCCTCCATTTTCGGGCCCTCAAACATTATTCTTAATTTAATTTAATAATATAGTTTATAATTTTTTGTAAATTAAAAATCAATTTATTTTTTGAGTAAGGAGAAAAACTTAATTTATAAGTTAAAAATCAATTTATGTTTACGGTTATAAATTATAAACTGTTAAGATATAAGCTATAATTACTTTTTTATAATTCTACCAAACGGACTACAGTAATAGTTGAGTTTCGCATGAATTAAGGTTGAAATAGTAATTAAAAAATAAAATAATTTTTTAAATTTTAAATTAAAAATTATCATATTTAAAATATAATTATTTTTTTCATAAAAATTAAAAAAATTATTTCAAAAAAATAATTAAAAAATCAAAAAACTAAAACCACCTCACACCGCCGAAGAAACCTACAATTACAAGTAAAGAAAAGCTGTGAGCGTAGACTTTTTGTTGAGCTGACTGTGAGCCTAGACTTTATCAGCCCATAAATTGAACAATAGTCGTACACATCGGGGAAGGAATATCATAAAAAAAATCTTCATGAAAATTCTGTAATCATTCAAGTAGTTTGTAATACTCAAAAATGTTTTAGATTATTAATTAGTGGTGGCTCTAATAATATGACAGTAAGTCTCATTTATTGTCACATGTGTTTTGTGTCTTAATTTTTGTTTTGTTTTTTTTTTAATTGTCACCTCACGGAATAAAGTTAATAATGATAAATCAGTAGTATGTAATATTGCTCTTGTAATACGTTATGTAATTGTTTTTAGATTGTTTCATGAGTATTTTTTATAATATTTTTTTATAATACATAATTTACAATACATAACATTATTCTAAATTGAATTGATATAAGTGAAATTTATACATAATTTACTATACATAACACTATTCTAAATTGAATTGATATAAAGTGAAATTTATATATATATATATATGAATGGTCAAAAATGTTATAAAGTCATAGTTATCAATTTAAAATTGAGGTGAAATATCAATAAATTTTAAAATATGATCTTATGAATTATTTAGTAATTTTTTTATGAATTCAAAAGTCATATTAAAGTGAAAATTACACAAAAAAAAGTTTTAGGTTTAATTTTTTAGAGATAAAAGTGGGTTTCTCCATAGGTAAAATTACACATTTAAGCAATTCGTATTATAGAGATTTTGGATTTTCCTACTCATGGAACAAATCTCACATTACGAACAAAAATGTAACACTTCAATGTAACACTCTAATAACATACCATTCCAAAGTAACATACTAAGAAACTCTTTGATGTATTTTTTTCAAACGTAACAACATAACACTCCAAAAAAATTATTTACTGTATTTTTTTCAAATGTAACACTTCAATATAATACACACAAAAAACTAATACACTCTAAAAGAAATTATTAGTGTACGTTTTCCAAACGAAATACTTAAATAAAAAATAAAAAAAATAAAAAAAAACTCATTAGTTTACTTTTGCCAAACATAACACTCCAATTAATGTAATCTCAAACGTAACATTCCAATATAGCATACTCCAATTTAACACACACACAAAATACTTAAAAACTCTTTAATGCACTTTTTTCAAATGTAACATTCACAGTTTGAAAATTGTACATTTATCTAAAAGTTACTAACGAATTTTTGTACTCCTTTTGGAATGATTTAAAGAATCTCACATCCTTTATTTAGAGTTTTACGTTTAAAAAAAAGTACACTAAGAAAATTTTTTTGTATTACATTGGAGTGTTACACTAAGAGTGTTTTTTTGAAGTGTTATATTGGACTGTTAAGTTTGACAAAAGTATACTAAATATTTTTTTTTTTTGAAGTATTACATTGAAATATTATGTTTGAGCGTTACATTAGAGTGTTACAATTTTAAATTATACATTTACTCAAAACTTAGTAAAAAGTTTTTGTACTCCTTTAAAAATGTTTGAAGAATCCCACATTCTTTTGAAATGTTTGAAAAATCTCATATTTCAAGTCATTTTTATATTCCTTTTGAAATGTTTTTCAAATAAAAAAGATTCTCATATAAAAATTAATCCCAAATTTGCTTCTCATAGATTGTATACTTTACCTTTCTAATACAAAAGAAAAAAGAGAAGAAAACATAATAAAAATAAGAGTTTAATTGAAAATCTAATTTTTAAATAATATATTAAATATATCTTTTCAAAATTAATGAGACTAATTGGTCTATAAGAAAATATTTGGGACTGAATGGATTATCATTCCTTAATATGGGATTTATAGGTAAATTTTTCTTAAAATTTACCTGAATGTATTTGTGTGATAGGGATTAAAGGTTGTTTTGGAAAGTAGGTTAAAAACTAATTTTTTGACTTTTTTAAAAAAAAAAATTTAAAAATCTTTAAAAAATGTAAAGAGGTGATGTTATTCAAAATAAGTTAAAAACCAAAAAATAACTTTTAACATTTTACCCAAAAGAGGCCTAAATTGATGATATGCGATGCTTATAAGTAAAATGAATGTGATCTACTGATTCATTTTTATATATAAATTCTGAATTTATAAGTTTAGATTTGTAATTTGGTTGATGAATGATTTTTTTTTTTTTGGGATAAAATTTAATTTTGTAGTATTACTGTTAAAAATATACACCTACTACAAATTGATGCTTGGAAACTTTAAAAATTAATTTTTTGACTTTTTAACTTTTTTAAGGTCACATTATATCTCTATTTTCTTTCACTTTTTTTCAAAAAAAAATTAAAATGTCAAAAAGTCAACTTTTAACCTACTTTCTAAAATAAGCTAAAAAATTTAAAAGTTAAAACTTTTTTATTTGATTTGGTTAAATATATAATTTTTCAATTTCCTTTTATTGTTTATAGATTTGTGTAAAGATGTTTTTATTCTTAATATTTTGCTAAATTTCATTGTGCCCTTTTATTTTTTATATATATTTTTTTGTTCTTAGTAAACTTTTTATATTTTATTCTGCCTTTCTTTTATAATATACTTTTTAGATGTAACTAAAATTCATAATATTTGCAAAAAAAAGTTAAAAATTCTCATAAAAAAAATAATCAATACATAGTTATTTTCTCTGTCGTGAACATATTTTTTTTTTTTATAGATTCTTCACAATAATTATACTTTTTAAGTATATTTTAATTAGTTTGACTAACATAAAAAAAAAATTCACTAAAAATAAAAATCAAGAAAAAACAATAAAGTCATTTTTAAAAACTATAAAAAAATTTATATTATTAACTTAATTGTCTTGCCAATGCAGGAGAGAGCAAAGCAAAATGTTGAGAAGTTGGATAAACCAAAATGGCAATTTTGTGGTTCCATAGTTAATAATGGCCTTGAGTTTACCACTATTTTTTGTTGGTTACCAGAGTCGAAGCTTGGTTGCGGCTTTGAACGCGTCGTTGAGAACCACATGCCGAAAAAATACACACAGTTACACAGTCACATGTCATCCCATTATGGGAAAAAAAATAAAAATGGAAAGGAGTGAGTAGTAGTAGACTCTTTCAGTAAATTGTATAATAATAATGGTGTTCTTTCTAATAAAAATAAAAAAGTAAATTATAAATATATTTATGAATAATTTTAAAGATTATAAATTTGTTTATTCAATAGAATTAATGAAAAAATAATTTTTTTAATTAATTTTATATCTATATAATAAAACAGCTCTGTTTTTTTTTTCCATGATGGGGCTTTTGTCTCGTTGTCAAAATATGGACCCTTAGAGTTAATTCAATCTAAAGACTCACAATGTATCACTCACCCTCTATTTGGTCCAAAATATGAATCATTTTCAACACGCACCCTCTCTCTCTCTCTCTCTCTCTCTCTCTCTCACACATACTCCTCTCATCTCTTTCTGATTTCAAATTTTGAACACACCCTCTCTCTCTCTCTCTCTCTCTCTCTCTCTCTCTCTAGCTCCATCGGACGTGCTTCCCTGTCGGAGCCCAACCCTTGCCAGCGCGACCGAACCCCAAACCTCCTATTAGTCTCTTCATCTTCTCTTTTCCTCCCAATCGTCATCAATAGTGGTAGCCCCAAACCCCCTTCAATATTGAACATTAGATTGAATGGAGCCACTGCAAAAGAGATTAGAGAGATGGGAGTCGAAAATGTATGTATATGTATGCATTTTGGTGTATTATATATATAATTTTATATATGATTATGTATGTATATATAGAAGGTTAAGATTCAGAGATTGGAATATGTATGTATATATATAAGGTTGAGATTCAGAGATTGAAATATGTATGTATATATATAAGGTTGAAATGTGAACATTGAAATGCTTAGAGGTCACCCCTGTTTGTTTTTTTTTTTTTTTTTTTTTTTTTTTTTTTTTTTTTTTGTAGTTGTCATCTATGTATATATATATATGCATTTCTGTGTAATATATATATAATTTTATGTATGATTATGTATATACAGGGACGAAATTATGAAGGGGCTGTTAGGGGCCACGGCCCCCCCGCTTAAAAAAAAAAACTTTATTTATATATATATTTATTCAACAAAGTATTAATAATGAAATGACCCTACTTTGTTTTGTGGGCTGGGCTGGGCCCAATCTATTTGTTAGATGGCCAGGGAGGGCCATGTGCCTTCTTTTAAAAAAAAAAAAAAAAAAGCCTAAATGGAAATAGAAAAAGACAAAAAGAAGAAATAAAGAAAACCTAATTCCTATGACCTACTTTACGTCGCAGTTTATTGAAAGCAAGCATTGAAGCATAGGATTTTTTTTTTTAGAGTAAAATCAAGTTGGGATACATTAATAAAAAAAAAAAAAAAAGGTATTGCTTCTGCTATTAATCTTCCCATTATTACAGGTATGTGATTCATATTCTCTTTTATTGTTATTTTCAATTTGTAATACTTTTATTATCTTTTTTTTAATGTCATATTGATATAATTGTAATTTTTTTTTAATTTTACATATTAAGAAAAAAAAATCATGAATTAGGACGTATGATTTTAATTACTAGGGTTTTTTTTTTTTTAATCATATTTGGGCAAATTTAATTTTATTCAGATTAAGTGTTATAAATTCAAAATTAAAATGAATTGAGACTTGTATAAAATTTATGTATTGAATCTGAATTCTGAATTTTTAAATTTATATGAAATTTGTTTTAATTATATTTGCTATTCTAGGCACAAAAATTTTCTATGTCCTGTGATATATATATATATATATATATTACATTAGCAATTGGTTTTAATTTCTAATAGAATATTAACCATGTATGTAATGAATTCTATTTTGATTTGTAGATTATTATAGGAAAGCCATGTACAATTGATAGATTTTTTAAAAGAAAAAATGCAAGTTTCTCAGAAGTCAATGTTGACAATACATCATTGCCAACTTTCAATGTTGATATCCTTGAAAAATCTCCCACAAAATCTCAAAAGATTGATGTCAAAGAAATTGATATTGGTTCATTGGAGCAAGATCCTGGATTACGTATACAGATTTGGGATTATCATGTTAATCAACGTGATGAAATTCGACAAGCTTATATTAAGGCTGGTCCATACCAACCTATACTTTCAAAGTATTCGAAATCTGGATCAACAACTCATCTTCGTAGCTTTCAACCGTCATGGTTCAAACTATTTCCGTCATGGTTGGAATATTCACCTGCAAAAGATGCAGCTTTTTGTTTACCATGCTTTCTTTTTTATAAACCATGTGGATCTGGATATTATGGGCAGCAAGCATTCACTATTGATGGGTTTCAGAATTGGAAAAAAGTTAGGGATGGAGCAAAATGTGCTTTTTTAAATCATATAGGAAAAGATCCTAATTCTTTTCACAATGTTGCCGAGAGATCATGTGAAGACTTGATGAATCAATTTCAACATATACAAAAGGTATTGGACAATTTCACTTCTTAACAAATTGTAAATAATCAACTAAGATTGAAGGTCTCAATTGATACAATCCGATTGCTTGCATTTCAAGGTTGTGCTTTTAGAGGTCGTGATGAAAGGCCAAATTCAATCAATCGTGGAAATTTTCTTCAAATAGTGAAATTGTTGGGATCATATAATGATAATGTTGCTAAAGTATTGGATAAAGCTCCGAAAAATGCCTCTTACACATCACCAAAGATTCAAAAAGAAATTTTACATATTTTTTCAACCAAAGTGAAGAATGCAATTCGTGAAGAAATTGGTGATGCAAAGTATTGCATAATTGTTGATGAAGCTCGTGATGAGTCAAAGAAGGAGCAAATGGCTATAGTTTTGAGATTTGTAGACAAAGATGGTTTTGTGAGAGAGTGTTTTTTTGGGCTTATTCATGTCTCTAACACAGCTGCATCAACCTTAAAAGATGGAATATATTCTGTATTGTCTCATCACAATTTAGATATTCAGAATATTCGAGGACAATACGATGGTGCAAGCAATATGCGAGGTGAGTGGAAAGGATTACAAGCATTAGTTTTGAATGATTGTCCATATGCTTATTATATTCATTGTTTTGCACATCGTTTGCAGTTGGCTTTAGTGGCAGCATCGAAAGATGTTATCCCAATTCATAAATTTTTTCTTAAATTGACTTTTGTTGTCAATATTGTTGGTGCCTGGAGCAAGCGCAATGATGAATTGAAAGTTGCGCAAGCTACTGAAATTGAACATATGATTGACATTGATGAGCTCGAGACTGGAAAGGGACTTAACCAGATTAGCACTTTACAACGAGCTGGAGATACTCGTTGGAGTTCTCACTTCAAGTCAGTTTCAAGCTTAATAAAAATATTTAGTCCAACATGTGAAGTTCTTCTTAACATCATTAATGAAGGAACGACTTCTGCCCAACGAGGAGATGCAGACTCAGCTTATGAAACATTGACTTCATTTGAATTTGTCTTTATTTTGCATCTCATGAAAGAAATGTTGGAGATCACTGATTTACTTTGTCAAGCTTTGCAATGCCGATCTCAAGACATCTTAAATGCAATGAATCTAGTTTCATCTACCATGGCACTTCTGCAAAAGTTTAGAAATGACAAATGGGATGCTTTACTAGCCAATGTGCAATCATTTTGCGAGGTACGTAACATAGATGTCCCGAATATGAATGCTCCTTATATTAGGAGAAAAGGTCGAGCTTGTGATCATCAAGATGACTTTATAGTTGAGCATTATTATCGAGTAGATATTTTTTATGCTGCAATAGATTCTAATCTACAAGAATTAAATGGACGGTTCAGTGAACATGCAGTAGAGTTGCTTAATCTTAGCTCAGCTCTAGATCCTTGAGATGTGTTTGAAACTTTTAGAATCGACGATATTTTTCGGTTAGTAGAAAAATTTTATCTGCAAGACTTCAAATATCAAGAGAAAATACAATTGAGAATGCAACTTCACCATTACGAGCATAATGTAGTTCAGCATGCAGATTACAAAAAATTGTCTACTATTTCTGAATTGTGCCAGTGGTTGGTAAGGACAAACAAATCTACGATCTATCAACTTGTTTATAGAGTGATTACACTTGTTCTTAATCTTCCAGTTTCTACTGCAACTACGGAGCGATCATTTTCAGCCATGAAAATTGTCAAAAGTAGACTTCGCAACAAAATGGAAGATGAATTTCTTATAGACTCTTTGCTTGTGTACATTGAAAAGGAAATTGCTGAAAACTTTACCACAGAGTCAATCATTGAAGACTTTCGAGATATGAAAGAACGTTGAGTTCCACTTTGATAGATAATTGAGTTGATTTGTATAAATAATTTTTTAATACATGACTTTGCTTTTATTCATATATTAAATTTAGTAAATATATGGTTTTATTTTTTACGTAGTTTACTTTTTGAATTCAAAAAAATAGTAATTTATATCAATTCATAGAAAAAAAATTATTTATGTCTTGGCCCCCTCGCAAATAAATTCTTGGTTCCGTCCCTGTGTATGTATCCCTCTTTTTTTTTTTTTTTTTAGTTGTCATCTAGGTAGAGTTGTGTTGAATGTATCCCTGTATGTATATGTTCAGTACTTATTTAGGGGTTGGATTGATGTAATGAAACATACAAACTGAACTTTGAGACCCCAACAGCAAGGGTGCAAAAGTTTTATTTGGTTGCTCTAATTTTGATTATATATGTATGTATATATATGATTATGATTATGTATATAACTAATTTCAATATGTAAATTGAAACAACATTTCATTTTTCTATTGCAACAAATAGGCCCTCATAGAATTCATGAGTTAATTTTTTAAATTAATTGATTTTTAAATTCATACTGTAGTATCATACTGTTTGATTTCTCAAATTCACACTTTGGTTTGAATTTGTGGTGTTATATATTGTTCAAACTTTAAACCCCTGTTACTAAATTTTATTTCTTTTTCAAAAGGAAAAAGAAAAGGTTAAGGTGTCTTAACAAAAAAGAAAATGAAAGCTATGCAGGAATGGGAACACAAAATGTACTGCAAATGGTATGGTTCTTCAATCATTACTTTATGAGTTTGTTTTTGGAATATTTAGCAAGTAAAGCAATCACTACGAAATGTGTATATTTTGGAGCATGCAGAACCTATTTTAGTGTAAAGTTTCTAAATATGAGCATGATTCTTTTCTACTAAATGATTGTATAAATTTAATCTATAATTTTTTCTTATAAACTGAAAGTGTATTTTTGTAGTTGCTATGGTCCATTTCTTATTCTCTCTCTCTCTCTCTCTCTCTCTCTCTCTCTTTTGGTTTTTTCAAGACCTCTGAATCTCATTTGTGATTGCCAGCAGTAGACATTGACAGGTGTGCTTTCTTATCAACTAAGTTGTCCATATATCTTTGCTTACACTCTACAAAATTGAAGACTCTTATGAAATAGTTTTAATTGAGTGTGACATAGTTTTTAAAAAAATTATTGTTGACATAAATTGAAAATTTTCATTTTTTCTATAAAATTTTGTAGTGTTTCCAATATTATGTAATCCATTATATTGTCATTGCTAACTTAGTTTTAGTTGCCAAATCCTTGGACACATTATTTGGAGTTTGGATTTACAGAAAAACAAGAAACATGAAGGGAGAAGCATGGGAACATGGTGGACACATCTATTTTGGATTGGAAGATTTAACCTAACAGAAAAATATGCATAATGAAAAAAATAAAATAGAAAACATTGCATGTCTTAAGATAATATATATATCTTTGTAAATTTTGAGTTACTTTAGGAATAACTTTGTGCTAAGTTATTGTCAATATTGAAATTTTTGTCTAATTGCAAATGTTTTTTTTTTCTGTTCCCCGTCTTTATCGTATTTGTTTTAATCCCCAAACCAAACCAAACCAAGCCTTAAGTCCCATCAAATGGAGTCAGCTACATGAATCCCTTTGTTTTAATCTCCATTGGAATAAAAGCTAACAAAATCATAGTGTAGTACTTTTGTTGTCCCATTGTTCTTTCTACATGTGAGCTCATTTTTTTATCAAGTGCTTTAGAGGAGATAGTAAAAGTAGATGAGGCAAATAGGTGAAGAACATGGAAGCAGGTACCACAAGAATTAGCATATTTTTTAGCAATTAGAAAGTTCATTGCTTACTATGTGACATGATTTGGAAATACCAAACATTAGTTATTTTTTTAGGAAACGATTTCGATTTCTTTGTTAAGATTTTCCATTTAAAGTTTTGATAAATATGGAAGTGCCTGTCTCCCTTGAATAATTAGTTTTCCTAAATTCCAGTTTGTTTCTTTTTGCCATTTTCATGTTGTGTTGTGTCTTTCTATTGTAAGTCATCAATTTATGGGTTTTCGATATAATCAAAGGTATAAACTCTAAACGATTTTTTATTTTATTTTATTATATTTGTTTCATTAATCAAAAAAATTTAGAAAATTTATTTTTTTTAGGTCTATTACTTATTGAGTCTTTTGTTGGATCTTTTGGTATTTTGTGCCTTTTTTTTCCCCCACTCCTCTCCTCTTATTCTCTTCTTAATCTTTCTTTCTTTTGAATGGTGGTATTGTGGAAGTCTTTGTAGCTTTCCTGTGAGTGGTTTCGGTAGATGTTAGAGTTGTATACTAAAATATAATGACTTTTGCATGATATTTTGGTTTTTGTATTTTGCTATATGTTGGCTCTGGGCTGTGCACAACTAACATAGTTTCCTACCCATAAAAAATTGTTGGCTTCACTATTTCATATTTTGTTGATTGTTGGGATGATTGCAATTCCATGTCATGTAATAAATGTGTTGAAGATTTAAACGAACAGGAAAATATGCATAATGAAAAAAATAAAATAGAAAACATTGCAGGTCTTAAGATAATATATATTTTTGTAAATTTTGAGTTACTATAGAAATAACTTTGTGCTAAGTTATTGTCAATATTGAAATTTATGTCTAATTGTGATTTTATTTGGGTTTTTGGTTTGTATACATTTTATTTACAGAGAAACTATAAATTGCAAACGTTTTTTTTCCCTTCCCCATCTCTATCGCATTTGTTTTAATCCCCATTGGAATAAAAGCTAGCAAAATCATAGTGTAGTGCTTTTGTTGTCCCACTATTCTTCCTACATGTGACCTCATTTTTTTGTTAAGAGAAAATATGTGTGCTCATTTTTTAACAAGTGCTTTAGAGGAGATAGTAAAAGTAGATGAGGAAAACAAGTGAAGAACATGGGAGCAGTTACCACAAGAATTAGCATATTTTTTAGCAGTTAGAAAATTCATTGCTTACTATGTGACGTCATTTGGAAATACCAAACATTAGTTGTTTTTTATTTCAAAATGACATTTATCCATCTCGACTTATTCCTTTCAAATCCATTTAATTTGGCTATTTTTTAGGGATTTTTTTTTTATAGAGAGTAAATTTCACCATTTAAGCGGTCTTTATATGTGAGTGCTTTGTGGTTAAAAACATTATAGCAGTGCCTTTTTTTCTTTATTTTTCTCACTATATTTCGGGTTTATAATTTGCAAAGAACTGTTAAAATGTGATTGGCAATAATAGCACTAGCAGGGTGTACATTGTTTGGTGAGATTGTAGAGCACCAACTAATGTGCATTTTAATTATAATTTTAATTTTTTTGATTTGCAGAGTATTGGCTGGATTTCATTTTATTTTTACTTTTTTTTTTATATTGCAGAGTACTAGTTGATGTACATTGTTTGGTGTTTAGTTTTAATCTTTTGGGATTGCAAAACATTTGCTGGTGTGCTTACTAATTTTTTTTTTTTTTTTTTTGGATTATAGAGTTAACATGTGTACAATAGCTTTGGTTAGTGTGCTTTGTTTAGTTCTACAATTTTTTCTTGACTTTCTTAGCATGTGTGTTTTTATTTTTTATTTTTGTGTTGGCGCGCAGTTTATACTTTGGTGTTGATGTGAAGCTTACACTTTGGTGTTTGTTAATAGAAACGAAATGTCTATAATAAAATTAAAATATATTCTTACGTTTTATTGGGCGTGCCTTCAAGCACGAGGTTATTCCTAGAGTTTACACATAAAGCCTTCAAGCATGGCCGATGGCTATAATTGGAGCCTCCATTAAAGTACAAATATGCAAGAAGCCTAATTTTTTATTATTATTTGGGAATGTGGATTGGTATGTTGTGATAGAAACTATACTTCGAGCTTTGTTTATTAATTTTTTTTCCTTATTTTTTAGACTTGATAACTCAAGCAGTGCTTAAAGCTCAAACAATTACATTTTTTCTCATTTGTTTTGTTATGCATGTGTTGCAGTTGAATTGCGATTTTAATGAATCAATTTGATTTGGGTAATGCTTTACATTTGAATGACTTCTTTTTTCTTTTTTTTTTTCTTTTTCTGTCAATCACTCCATTCATCTTTAGTGACAAAACGATTTTTTTTCTTTAGTTCGTGTTTTAGGTGTGATTTTTTTTTAAAAAGCTATACTCTAGAGAGTATGGACATCCATGTTGATGATAATGAACTATGAAAGTGATTCGAGCTGTGACAAAGTCACCTAAGATATCATTATTTTCTTTTAGTTACTCCATGTATAATAGACGTCCATGTATATTATCCCTTGCACTGTCTACAAACATTAATGGTACTTTGATTAATTATTTTCTTTCCTTTGTTTTGATTGTTATATTTGTCACGCCCCGAAAATAACCCCACATAACTATTACATCAACCCACCTCCAAAATGAGATATTATCCAATTTCATTTACATAATACCAAATGTTTACTAGAGTATTCTCACATGCCATTATACTTTTATTTACACACTAGTACATGGATCTAAAGCATGTAAAAGAAATCATTAAATCATAACGAACAAGGCCCACAAGGGCTTACAAGTTCCAAGGCAATAGCCTGGTTACACATATTGGTCTCTCGGATCCAAACACATTAGCCCTAGGCTTACAAAAATATCACACAACATAAGAGTTAAACTACTCTTCTTCAAAACATTTCCATGCCCTTAGCTTGGCGGGGTTACCACATCTTTACCTGCACCAAATCCCATAGAGGTGAGCATAAAGCCCAGTAGATATTCCTCACAAAGTATATACAGTTATGCCAATTCCTTCAACGTTAAAAATGCATATGTAATGCCATGCAAGTGCCAATAATGAAGGAAAACTTTATTTCGATGCACTATTTCAAAATCATTATGTTCTCAAAAGCATTCAATGCACTATTTCAAAATCACCATATTCTCAATAATATTTTGTAATCTCATCAATTTCAAACTTCCATTATTTAAATCAACAAGGGTGGTAAATACGGCACTGGTAATCCGTAAGCTGGTGTCTGCAAGTAGACTCTACGAGTACTACCAAACTGTCATTTTTACCGGTATTAACCAGAAGGCTCGACACATATTCGTGCGACTTTCTGGTCTTTCACCAAGGACACTCAGGCCAACTTAACAAGTTCAACTACACCCCCTATCCGGACTTACCACCGTATTTATCCCATAAACATTTCCATAGTTTTCATTACAATGATACTTTTCTTCATGATGTAAGTCTCTTTGATTTAAGTTCACAATGCACAATGATAGTTGAAGTAACATGCAATGCAAGGATCTATTCCATACCTCATAACATTTCTCCATTTCGAATATCTCTACAACAATGCCAACATTCACATTCTCATATTCTCCTTTCAATATTAACAGGTGTCATCAACATGTTACCACAATTCTCTTTTCACAAGTCCTAACAAATTAGTCTCTCCATGACTATAAGTGACATATTTCAAATATAAATCCCCAATGTTTACAATTTTCCCACCACTTATGATATCCAACAATTTATCACACACAAGCTTGCTTATTCAAGTATTAGCAATAATATTTAAATAGCATCTCCTTCTCATACATCAAGAAAATCACCATTTTGTTAAACATTGATGAAGCACCTCTCATTTATCTTTTTAACACGAGAAAATAAGTAATTTCAAAGACATTTTTCATTTTACCAAAAATCCCCCAATTTCTAGGATTTTCATTATTTACAAACTATCCTCATTTTCTAAGAAAAACTCCATCACACCATTTTTCATGAGTTTAATAGAAGAAAACCCTCAAGATAATAGTAAAAGGTTAAGATATAAACCCACTTTCAAAGCCCTCTTCATTTTGAATCAAAATCAAAGAATTCAACACAAAACTTCAAGATCCCTTTTAAATCAACATCAATCTAGCAAAACTTGTATATATGACTCAAGAAAACCCTACCTCAAGCTTGATGAAGAGAGAGAAGATGAAACCCTACTTTTTGATGGAAGATCCTTCAACTTTCCACAACACCAAGAGGAGTTCAAACTTGATCTTCAAGATTTAAAGAGAGATATGTTGGGTTGGGTTTCCATCCTATGTGGAGGAAGGCCCAAAACATTTAGTAAGCCCATGTGAATTCCAAAGCCCACATGGAGAAGTTATGTTTTTGAAAAGATCTGGCCCATAAGTTTAGGATTACAAACCCTTTCTCTGTACACAAAATAGAGACGTAGAAGCTGCCACCAAAACAGAGAGGAGAAGAGAAATTCTGTCCAGCAGTGATCAAGCTATCCGATCAACAAGAATTTGTGGTCCGATTGAGCTGAAATTTGGTAGGCGAGTTCACAACTCAAGACTCTAAATTCTGGATGGTGGAGATCAGATTTGGAGTATTCTACTGCTGGTTTTTGAGCCGTGAACAGTACCATTTTTGGTGAGATTTTTCCTAAACTTTGTAGTTTGATCTTTGGTTGCCAAGGAAGCTTATTTGTAAGTTGTTCTTGATTGTTTGCCTCTAGTTCTATCTAGAGAGAACTCTTGTATACCCATTATTTGTTTATTGTGGAGATATTTGGTGGACTACGGTCCCGTGGTTTTTCCTTTCTACATCAGGAAGGTTTTCCACGTTAAAAATTGCTATCGCCTTATTGTGTGATTGTTGGATCATCGCTTTTAGATTATTTTCAAAATATATTGTGCTCTATTAAATTGCTTCCTAATAGATTCACACAAAGAGGGAGAATAAACACTTCCGCTATTTTTGTGCCGGATTCGGATATTTCGAATTTGGTTTTTTGTTTGTTTTCTCCCAACATAGTGGTATCAGAGCTTGGTTCATATTTTTGTGCATCTTGTGTTGAATAATATAAGCAAATTTGAGTAGAATGGTTACCTTGAATGGTTCTAATTATCACACATGGAAAGGAAAAATGGAAGACCTCCTTTATGTGAACAATTTCATCTACCGATGTTTGCTACTGAAAAACCAGAAAATAAATCTAATGAAAAATGGACATTACTACATCGACAAGTGTGTAGGTACATTAGGCAATGGGTGGATGATAATGTTTTGAATCATATTAGTGGAGAGACACATGCACGTACACTCTGGAACAAACTTGAACAATTATATGCTCGGAAGACTGGAAACAATAAAATGTTTCTAATAAAGCAATTGATGACCTTGAGATACCAAGATGGAACCCCATTGACAAATCACTTGAACACTTTTCAAGGAGTAATTAATCAGTTGGCTGGAATGGGTATCAAGTTCGACAATGAGGTACAAGGGTTGTGCTTGCTTGGTACATTGCCGAACTCTTGGGAGACATTTAGAATGCCATTATCTAACTTGGCCCCAGATGGTGTAATCAATATGGATCTGGCTAAGAGCAGTATTTTAAATGAAGAGATGAGGAGGAAATCACAGGGATCTTCTTCACAGTTAGAGGTTTTCGTTACAGAAATGAGGGGGAGAAGCAAGAGCAGAGGTCCGAAGAACAAAGATAGAGGTAGAAGCAAGTCCAACAAGTTTGCTAATGCTGAGTGTTATCATTGTGGCATGAAAGGGCACATCAAGAAACAGTGCAGAAAATTGAAGAGAGAGAACAAGGAGAAAGGGATTGAGCATGATGGAAAAGATAATGATCAAGTTGCCACCGCTACTTCCGAAGACTTTCTCATTGTTTATGATGAAGATGTTATTAACATAGCATGCCATGAGACCAACTGGGTGATTGATAGTGGTGCCTCTATTCATGCTACATCTCGAAAAGATTTCTTCACATCCTACATACCTGGTGACTTTGGTTCGGTAAAGATAGGTAATGATGGCTTGGCCAAAATTATTGGTGTTGGAGACGTGCACTTGGAGACGAATAATGGCATGAGGTTGGTTCTTAGAGATGTAAAGCATATTCCTGATATCTGCATGAATTTGATTTCTGCAGGTAAACTTGATGATGAAGGGTATTGCAACACTTTCAGTAATGGTCAGTGGAAGCTCACTAGGGGTGCTATGGTTGTGGCTCAAGGCAAGAAGCATTCTACTTTGTACGTAATGCAGGCAAGGCTCCCCAAAGAAGTTATTAATGCAGTGGATGATGAGTCTACAGTGGAATTGTGGCATAAAAGACTTGCTCACGTGAGTGAGAAAGGCCTGGCAACATTGGCTAAAAAGAATCTTCTGTCTGGAATGAAGAATGCACTTTTGAAAAGGTGTACTCACTGTTTGGCAGGAAAGAAGAATAGAGTTTCCTTCAAGAGTTTCCCTCCTTTAAGAAAGCCAAATGTACTTGATTTGGTATATTCAGATATTTGTGGTCCTATGAAGACAAGAACACTTGGTGGCTCCCGTTACTTTATAACCTTCATAGATGATTATTCAAGGAAGTTGTGGGTCTACACTTTAAAAAGCAAAGATCAAGTGTTTGAGACTTTTAAACAGTTCCAAGCCTTAGTTAAGAGACAGACCGAAGAAGCTCAGTGCATCGTAACGTATAATAGGGAGAGTGTTATGTCCTTTTGATGATTATTGCGCATAACAGGTATTCGACATCAAAAGACACCCCAAGACTCGCTTGAATGGTTTAGCTGAAAGGATGAACAAGACACTGGTTGAAAGAGTTAGATGCTTACTTTCACAGGCACGGTTGCCAAGATCCTTTTGGGGTGAGGCTTTGAGCACAGTTGTACATGTTCTTAATCTCACACCATGTGTTCCTCTTCAATTCGATGTACCAGACAGAGTTTGGACTGGCAAGGATGTTTCCTATGATCACCTGCGTGTCTTTGGATGTAAAACATTTGATCATATTCCTAAAAATGAGAGGTCTAAGCTCGATATGAAGACCCGACAGTGCATTTTTCTATGTTATGGCCTAGATGAGTTTGGCTACAGGTTATATGATCCAGTTGACAATAAACTAGTGAGAAGCCGAGATGTTGTATTTATTGAAGATCAAACTATACAAGATATTGAAAAAACAGAGAACACAATGTCCTGGCATAGTGATGGTTTAGTTGACTTGGATCCAGTTCCTTTGACAGATTTGTCTACACAGGTTGAACATGATGTTCAGAATGACCAACAAGGTCTAGGTGATGCTGATGACCCCTTACAGGTCGAGACAGGTGATGAGACTCTTGAGCAGTTGGCAACACCAGAGATACCACCAGATGTTCTAACCAGGAGGTCAGCTAGAGACCGACATCCTTCCACTTGGTATTCTGCAGATGACTATGTGTTAATGACTGATGGGGGAGAGCCCAAGGGTTATGCAGAAGCCATGGAAGATGATCATAAGCTGGAATGAGCTGATGCGATGCAAGATGAGATGCAATCATTGCATGATAATCACACTTTTGAGTTGGTGAAACTGCCAAAGGGCAAGAGAGCTTTAAAGAACAAGTGGCTGTACAGGGTGAAACATGATGAACTCACTTCACAACCACGATACAAAGCTAGACTAGTTGTTAAAGGATTTAGTCAGAGAAAAGGCATTGATTTTGATGAGATCTTCTCACTAGTTGTAAAAATGTCTTCTATTCATGTGGTTCTTGGCTTAGCCGCTAGTCTCGACTTAGAGATTGAGCAAATGGATGTGAAAACTGCCTTCCTTCATGGTGACTTGGAGGAAGAGATTTACATGGAACAACCAGAGGGTTTTAGGGTGAAAGGAAAAGAGGATTATGTGTGTCAGCTAAAGAAAAGTCTTTATGGTCTGAAGCAGGCACCCAGGCAATGGTATAAGAAGTTTGAGTCAGTTATGGAGGAGCAAGGCTATATGAAAACTACTTCTGACCATTGTGTATTTGTGCAGAAATTCTCTGATGATGATTTTATTATTTTACTGCTCTATGTTGATGACATGTTGATTGTTGGCAGGAATCCTTCAAGAATTGACAAATTGAAGAAGCAACTAAGCAAGTTCTTTGCCATGAAAGACTTGGGGCCAACAAAGCAAATTCTTGGTATTCGAATCTATCGAAACAGAAAAGAGAAGAAATTGTACATGTCACAAGAGCAGTACATTGAAAAAGTGCTTGAAAGATTCAATATGAACAATGCTAAAGTGGTTAGCTCACCTCTTGCTACTCATTTTAAGTTAAGCACTAATCAAAGCCCTTCTACAAATAAAGAGAAGGAAGATATGGAAAGAGTTCCATATGCCTCAGCTGTGGGAAGCTTAATGTATGCAATGGTCTACACAAGGCCAGATATAGCTCATTCAGTTAGTGTGGTTAGCCGATTTCTTTCAAATCCAGGAAGAGAGCATTGGAATGCAGTAAAGTGGATAATGAGATATCTTAAAGGCACTTCCAGGTTGACACTCAGTTTTGGAAATGAACAACAAATTTTAGTTGGCTACATGTAGACACCCCATTTTTGACCGCCCTTAAGACTTGGGCATTACTGATGGTTTACTTGGTGGTAAAAGGTATGCAGGGCAGAGGTTCAATTTCTTCGGCAAGGAGAGGGTCAAATCCCAACTTCACACCCCATTTTAGACCAAAGCTATTTTGAATGGTTTTTAGACCTTAAAACCCTCTCTTTCAAAACATTTTTGAAATAAAGTTTCTATGATGTTCCGAGGCTCACATTTTGTCAAAAAATGCGCTTTTCGATAAACCGAGCAAGGACAAAGTGGAAATGAATGAAAGAGAGATGAAATCTTTGAAAAATCTTTCAAAACACCTTGCTTAGGGGTTTGAAGTTAAAGAAAAGAGGAGAAGATGGGAGAAACCAAGTTGGAGAAGAAGATAGGCAAGAATTGCTAAGAGAGGGATGAGCAGTCCTCACTAAATCAAGCTTATTTGTCTATACACTTGGAGTTAAGCTATGAGGCCACCACCGTTGGAAAGAAGACTTCCAGGGCTTCATTTTTCGTTCAAGAATCTCTTAAATCTGAGACCGGAGGGCGGAGATATGATTGGTTGAAGTTGGGCATCATCCCGGTTGGACCGAAACTGAGCAGCCTTCACTAAAACAAGCATAACTTTTTGCAGTTGGAATTTTGATGCAAGGCTGGTGCCATTGGAAAGCTTACTTCCGGGGATTCAATTTTGACACAAGAATGACCTGAAAAGGAGTTCATATGAAGAAGTTATGCCTGTTTGAAGTTGGACCTACAGAGCAGATTTTTCCTGCCGACCGGCCAAAACAAATGGCCGACCAGCCAGAAAAGATGGTCGACCGACCAAGTTTGCTAGCCGACGACCTTCCGGAGTATTCTACAGATTGAATGGATGCCAGCTGTGCCAACTGGAATGCACAGACCCTGCTCCCCATGCACGTGTGTGGCTGTTTTGCACCCTTTGCACCCCTTTTGACCCTCTTTTTGCACCCTTTGCTCAAAGCTTCTTGAGGAAGCTTTGACCCCTTGTCTTGGCTTCCTCAAGAAGCTTGCACCTTTGCATTAGCTTCTCTTAAAAGCTTGGTCCCTTTGACCCTTTTGTATAGCTTCTTTGAGAAGCTTTATGCCATTTCCTTGCTCTATAAAAGAAACCCATCCTCCTCCATTGTTTTGGTTCAGCAAAATCAGATCTAATACATACATATAACATATATATCACCCTCTCTCTCTTTCTCTATATCTCCCTCTCTCTCTATATTTGGGTGTGTTAGAGTGTTCAAAGACCCTTGTTCTTGGCCTATTGCACCACACCTCATAGCCATACACCACTACCATTGGACTGAGGTTCTTGGGAGGGTTTATTGAGCTCCAAAAGCTGGTTTTTGGCCCCTGAAGCTGCTGGTCTCGAATTTGGTCTTCAAGGGTAAGTTTCTTCCCCTTTTAGCACTTTCTTGTACCTCATTTTAGCCTATCTTTCTTGCTGATTTGAGCTTGGTGTATAACATAAAAAAGTTCTATTTTTTTGTGTTTAAGATACTTCATTAAGATCACTTTGGTGTTTGGGATTGTTTGACTCCTCTTAGGCCTTGTTTGGCCTCATTTTTGTGCATTTTTAGTGAGCTCCGGGACCACCTTGTTTGGGCCTCCTTACCACTGAAATCTTGAGGAATTTTAGTGGTGAGGATGGTGGTTTAAGGTCCTAAGAAGGAGAGGGCCATCCCCTCTCCTTGTTGTCTTGTTTGATGCCCTTTTTGGCCTTACAAAGGGGCCTATATTTGCACACTTCTTGAGCTCGGTTCAGGCATTTTTCAGTGGGTTTTAGCACCCCATAAGCCATTTCCAGAGTTGTTTTGGTCATATTGAGTGTCCCTCTTGCATGTGTATAACAACCCCTTGCATGGCCTTCCAAAGGAGCACTTCATTCTAACATGTGTTGGCTCTATTTCAGTGGGTATTTGGTGTTTATTTAGCATGTTTTACCTCTGTCCTATGTTGGTTTGTTGACCCTTGGCATGCATCATACACTTGCTTTGTATTCCTCTATTTTTCCTAGAAATGCATCTTGCCTTTGGACCACCATGCTTGCATATTTTGGCTTAGCTTTGTGAAGTTTTTGGTCATGTTTTAACATGCTTAAGGTCTGTCTTGGGTCTTTGGAGTCATGTTTTCCATGCTTTGTATAGCTTCTTTGCATTCTAGCTTACTAGCCTTGGGTGTGTAGGTCACTAGTATGCTTTACTTGGCTTGTTCTCATGATTTGGCATCATTGGAGACCACATTTCAGTCCATGTTCCATGCTTGCATACTTGCATTTTCCATCCCTTTCATGCTTTGAAGAGTTGACGGCTTATGCTCCATGTTTAAGGCCTTGTGCATGCATGCTTGTGTGTGTTTTCATGCCTTTGTTGCATCATTTTGGCCACTGTTTTGGACCTAGTAAAGAGCTGTCCAAGTTAGTGTAAGACCATCCTTTGCATGTTGATGCATGCTCACCTTGTGTGTTGTGGCATACTTGTATGTTGTTGCATGTTTAGGTTGCTTAATATGATGCATGCCTTGCACACTTGCATGCTTAGATCACATCTTGTATGCTTGTCACTCCCATTATTATTCCATATCTTGCATGCTTGCTCATTTAGGTTGTGCGCCTAACATGCATTGTGCATTACTTGCTTGCATGCCCATGTTGCATACTTAGTTAACATGCCTAGGTCGCATTGCATGAGCATACATGCCTTGCCTCTTGAATTGAGTATGATAGAGGTTGGGTTTCACTTGTTTGTTTGATGTGCATCTTATTTGAAATCAAAGTGCATACTTGGTTTCTTGGGCCATCACGCATTGAAATGCGCAATTGGTGGTCCGAGAATCGAGAACCATGTCCCTTTGAGTCACCAACATGATAAGGGATGCGTTGGTGCACACATTTGCTTGAAATGCATTGCCATGCCATGTTTTGCCTTCTGCTACTGCCAAAACAGGTTTCTGCAGGAAGATTTGGCCGGCCGGCCATCTCTAGTGCCGACCGGCCATTCATCAGTGGCCGATGGCTTAACCAGTAGCCGATGATCATTCCCCACGACCGGTGGTCATTCCTTCTGGCCGGTGGTGCTCCACAGTGTCCATGAAGCATACCTTGGGAGTTGTGCAATTTTCAGAGGAGCAGAGCAGGGAAAACAGAGGCAAACTTGTGCATGGCGTTGGATTTCCGAGCAAAGCCAAGCATGCATGCATTCATTCCTCTTCCCAAGGCCATTTACTGCTTTCCATAGCTTAGTTAATTTATTAATTAATTAAGGGCTTGTAATATTTAATTAGCTTGTAGGTTAATTAAATTGTATATTCTTTTGGTCCTTCCGGGCAAGGGCGAATTTGTAATAAGTGTGGGTGTGTGGGTGTATGTCTTCCAACCCCACGTCTTTCTTCCCTTTTATTTACCTGCTTTCAATGGTTAGTATTAGGGCGTATTTAAATTAGTATACCTTATGTTATGCATGCGTGCATCCATACATTTGTTTTACATGCATCGGGCTTGGCACATCATGCTAACTGTACTTGTATTTCAATTCCAAGTTGAGTACTTGTTAGTTGCAGCATTTCACATGCCATTCTTTAGGATAGCCGAGCCTATTATAGTTGCATTTTGCATGTGCTGCATTAGCCATCTTAACATGAACTAGGATCATGCATATGATTACTAACTAGTTTCTGTTTTGGCTTGGAGTACTCTGTAAGTTCTTTTGCTTTAGCATCCTTGCATGCGTGTGAGTGTTGCCATGACAGCATGATTACCATGAGGCTAGCTGCTTATGTGATATAACTTCTTGAATGCCTGTAGATGGAGGTTGAATTACCTAAATTGGAATAATGCATTAAAACTGTGAGTTTTAAGCCCACTAGATAGTGGCAAAACTGTCTTTTATAAAAGCCCACTCGAGGGTGGCAAAACCTGCATTTTAGCTTACTCGCGAGTAGCAAATCACTTTCAAAGCAAAACTGAAATGTTTTATTCCAATTTGGGCGATTCGGTCTATACTTGTTTGCTGTGTGCATAACATAGTAATTCTAGGCTAATAACTGGAATAAGAACACATAAACGTTTTCAAAATTGGATATCACGATTAGTAGAGGTCGGTCTTCGGACCGGGCGAGAGGGGGTGCTCATAGCTGACCTTCCCCAATCGTACCCAAGTTTCCGAGCCGAGGCAACTTTGGTGATGACGGACACGTGGCCTTTGGCACCGAGTCAGGGTTTCCTAAATTTCCCCATTAAAAAATATTTAGGTGGCGACTCTGTATCTGGCAAAACAGTCCATGTTTAGCACTTCTTTTCTAAAATCTGTTTCTCAAAACGATTTGCCAGATTTGGACTCTTAGGTTCAGATTACGAACCGTGACACAAATCGAGTCCGAGCTGTAGCGAGGTCCCCTGCGGGCTTGTTACACTACACTGATGCAGATATGGCAGGAGATGTGGATACCCATAAGTCTACTTCGGGTTATTTGATCACTTTCTCAGGTGGAGCTGTTTCTTGGTAGCAAGGTTGCAAAAATGTGTTGCACTCTGTACAACAGACGCAAAGTTTATTGCGGCGACGGAAGCTTGGTTTCAAACAACAACAATATGTGTTGTTTTGTGATAATCAAAGTGTTATTCACTTGGCTAAGAACTCTACATTCCATTCGAGGTCGAAGCACATCGACGTGAGGTACCATTGGATAAGAGACATTTTTAATCATAAGTTGTTGGAACTTGAAAAAAATTCATACTGATGATAATGGTGCTGATATGCTGACAAAAGCTTTGGTAAGGGAGAAGCTTGAGACGTGTTACTCGATAGCCGGGATGGAGAATCCCTCCTCCTAGTCGGGAAGGGGGAGATTTGTTAGGTTAGGTTTCCATCCTATGTGGAGAAAGGCCCAAAACATTTAGTAAGCCCATGTGAATTCCAAAGCCAACATGGAGAAGTTATGTTTTTGAAAAGATCTGGCCCATAAGTTTAGGATTACAAACCCTTTCTCTGTACACAAAATAGAGACGTAGAAGCTGCCACCAAAACAGAGAGGAGAAGAAAAATTCTGTCCAGCAGTGATCAAGCTATCCGATCAACAAGAATTGTGGTCCGATTGAGCTGAAATTTGGTAGGCGAGTTCACAACTCAAGACTCTAAATTCTGGACGGTGGAGATCAGATTTGGAGTATTCTACTGCTGGTTTTTGAGCCGTGAACAGTACCGTTTTTGGTGAGATTTTTCCTAAATTTTGTAGTTTGATCTTTGGTTGCCAAGGAATCTTATTTGTAAGTTGTTCTTGATTGTTTGCCTCTAGTTCTATCTAGAGAGAACTCTTATATACCCATTATTTGTTTATAGTGGAGATATTTGGTGGACTACGGTCCCGTGGTTTTTCCTTTCCACATCGGGAAGGTTTTCCACGTTAAAAATTGCTATCGCCTTATTGTGTGATTGTTGGATCATCGCTTTTAGATTATTTTCAGAATATATTGTGCTCTATTAAATTGCTTCCTAATAGGTTCACACAAAGAGGGAGAATAAACACTTCCGCTATTTTTGTGCCGGATTCGGATATTTTGAATTTGGTTTTTGGTTTGTTTTCTCCCAACAAGATGATGATCTTGAACCAAGATTTGCAAGAATCAAAGTGTTTTGATGTTTTAGAGAGGGTTTTTAGAGTGAAGGAGGAGGAAAATGTGGTTTAGAGTGAGAGAGACACGCCCAAAATGTGATACAACTTCGGCCAAAAGAGTAAAAAAAAAACAGAGATTTCGGACTGCCCGAGTGCCGCACGTGCGACGCCCATCCCCGCACGTGTGGAGCGCCCCTCCCGCACGTGCGGTCCTCACCCCCACACGTGTGGCAAGCCAAGCCGCACCTTAGCCCGCACCTACCTTTTAGGCAGTGTGCAATACTCCCAAATCAAGCCCTTCAAAGACGCGGCGGCCTCACTCCTCGACGCGGCGGCTCACCTCACGTGCGGCCTCGCCCGATTACCGAATTTTCTAGTTCGGTTCCCGGGCACTCCGGACTCCACCGCACACCCTCCGGAACAAGCAAGATCTATCACCGAGCTAACAAGAACAAGGACTTAAATTTTGAGAAAAAAAATTTCCGAACGTTTCAAGCCCAAACGAAAATAAAAGAAGGACAAAAAGAAGAAGGAAAGGAAAGAGGAGAAAGGAAGACTCAGTCGCCATAGTATTTCTATAAATCAATTTTTAATATCTGATTTCCTCTTACTGTAGTTCATTAATTTTTGACGCAATTTTTAAAAAAATTATTGTTGACATAAATTGCAAAACTTCATTTTTTCTATAAAATTTTGTAGTGTTTCCAATATTAGGTAATCCATTATATTGTCATTGCTAACTTAGTTTTAGTTGCCAAATCCTTGGACACATTATTTGGAGTTTGGATTTACAGAAAAACAAGAAACATGAAGGGAGAAGCATGGGAACATGGTGGATACATCTATTTTGGATTGGAAGATTTACCCTAACAGAAAAATCTGCATAATGAAAAAAATAAAATAGAAAACATTGCAGGTCTTAAGATAATATATATATCTTTGTAAAATTTGAGTTACTTTAGGAATAACTTTGTGCTAAGTTATTGTCAATATTGAAATTTTTGTCTAATTGCAAATGTTTTTTTTTTTCCCGTTCCCCGTCTCTATCGTATTTGTTTTAATCGCTAAACCAAACCAAACCAAGCCTTAAGTCCCATCAAATGGAGTTGGCTACATGAATCCCTTTGTTTTAATCCCCATTGGAATAAAAGCTAACAAAATCATAGTATAGTGCTTTTGTTGTCCCATTGTTCTTCCTACATGTGAGCTCATTTTTTTGTTAAGAGAAAATATGTGTGCTGAGAGGGTAATTTATACTCAAAATTGGGCCGAGCCAGGATTATGTGCCTTTCTATGGGCCGTACGAAGAAGCTTAGAAGGTGGGCCGTAGAAGTGGTAGACCGGTCCAGAGTAAGAGATTTACCACCGAAGTAATTAGTATAGTTCGGTTACCATTGTTTAAGTCCGGTCTCATCGTTCAGGACCGAGGTATGTTGAGCAATCGCTCATGACTGACTGGGTTAGGTCGGCTTAATTCTTCCATGGGTAGCTCGGCCTGGCATGTGAGGCCGAGGTAGGAGAAAGGTTATGTAGAGCCGAGGTGATCATTAGATCGGTCGAGACATGCTGCAGCTCGTTTGACCTCGGCGTGAGGAACCGAGGTAGGAGTATGGGAAGGCGTAACCGAGCTATGTGTTAGCTCAGTCATACAGGTGGTCTCAAGGGAAATGTTACTTCGGTCTTGAAGTAGTTCGGCCATAAGAAGAACCATCTCACTTGGTTTAAGTAGTGAGGGGGGTGTTGAGAGAAGCATTATCTCTCAGGAGTTTGAATCCTAGGAGGACTCTACATGGAGGAGTAAGAGTCCTACTAGGATTGTGTCACACGAAACCTATATAAACTCACCAATATCACCTTTGGAGAGGTAACGCAATTTTGCTTTCTGAATACACAGAGCTTTTGTCTATTTGTCTTGCTTACTGACTTAGGCATCGGAGAGGTTTCCGGCACACACCCGCCAGCTAGCTCACGTTTGTGTTTTCAGGTGACAAAGCGACGTCGTACGGAGGAACGCAGACTTGATCAACAGGATTATACGAGAAGGTATATTTCTTTCCCGTACAATTGGCGCCATCTGTGGGAATACAAACAAGAACAACCTCTTGATCAAGCTTTCTCTTAAACCTCAATGGCAAACAACGAAGAGTTACCTCAGTCCGCCATCGACGGACAGACTCCAGATGGGGGTGCAAGGCGCGAAGGCCTACCTTTGGTCGCTCCCATGGCAGATCTGGAGCCACAAAGACATAACTCCAGGAGGGATGCGAGGGGTCGAAGGCGAAATAATAGCCCTCATCCCTCTCGTTCGCAAAGCCCAGAAAGACAAAGGCGCAGGATTGATCCTCAAATTCTGGAGGATCGCGTCAAAGAACAGGATGAATTAATTCGTAAGATGGCGGCGGACATGGAATCTCTAACGCGCCAGATGAAAGGAAAAGAGGTGGCGACAGGAGAGGGGCGCAACAACAAGACGCCCCCTCGCCACTCAGAGGGACGTAGTAGGAATTCTACACCCTCCCAAGCGGAGAGCAAAAGCCTCAGGACAGGCGATACGCAATCCCGATCTTCCAGGACTCGTCACTCCAGGTCTGAGAGGACGAGAACTGAGATGTCATACATTGAGGGAAGCACATATTGGCCCTCACATACACACCAGACAAGGTCTAGACAGACGGAGTTGCCTAGATCGTCCGACCTACGATCCGTGCTAGAAGAGAAGGCACGATGGAAGGAGGACGCCAGGGCGCGCGATCCACACAGGGTTTCTGCCTTACAGCGGTTGGCTCCTCGGACGCATGGAAGCGTCGAGGTTGGAATGCCCATACCGCGCCCGGCATACGAACCAACGGACAAGGCGTTGGCGAGGCTGCAGACCTCACCATTCGTCCCAGCAATAGAGAACGCGCTCCTTCCGTCAGGCTCCCTACAGCCCAAATTCACAACGTATGAGGGGAAGACGGACCCCTACTCGCACTTGAGCCACTTTCGCCAGGTTATGGCTGTATACCGGCGGAACGAGGCTTTGATGTGCATCATATTCCCTTCAAGCCCCGGCGACCTAGGCTTGACTTGGTTTGAAAAGCTTCCAAAGGGCAGCATAGCCTCCTGGGCACAACTGGCGGAGGCGTTTGCAACGCGATTCAGAACAAACACTAAAACCCCAGTGGAGATCGACCAATTACTCTCCATCAATATGGGTGACAAGGAGACTCTGAGGTCGTACAATAGTCGCTACTGGGAAACATTCAACCAGATTGGGGACTGCCTGACCAATCTTGCCATTGCGCAATACAAAAGAGGCATTCCAGTCGGGAACAGACTGAGGGACTCTATCACCATGACACCACCCCTCACCATGGAGGCCCTGATGGAGAGAGTGCATCAGCACATCAGGGTGGAAGAGGATGGCGCTTGTGCCAAAGCAAAAACTGGCGCGACCACAACACCAGAGAAGAAGACCTCAGCAAAGGTCAATACGGTAGATCACCAAAACCGAAACGGACGAGGCAGGCGAGACAATGGCGAGGACCAGGACAAGAGATGGTTAAGAGTTCGCACCGCCATAACCACGGTATTCAAGAAACCGATCTACCGTATACTTAGTGAGATACGAGACGAGCCCTTCGTCAAGTGGCCGGCCAAGCTAGGCGAGGCCCAGAAGGACTATGATGACAGATCCAGGTGCACCTTCCACAAAGAAAAGGGGCACCGCACTGAGAATTGCACGCCATTAAGGCAACACCTGGAGGAATTGGTGGCAGCAGGCCACCTGGACAAATACATCAAAGGGGGGGCACAGCCAGCCCCCCAAGACCATAACAACCCCAACGGCATGCCAGTAGATGCCCCACCTCAAGGCATCATCAACATAATACATGGAGTCTTTGAACCTGAGCGTGTATGCGAGCTCAGAGGTTCAATCAAAAAGGCGGAGCATTTAAGAGAGGTGCTAAGTGCCCAACCAGCCATCAAGAAGGGGAAGACAGAGGCCACAAATGTCATGTCTTTTTCGGATAAAGACTTGGCAAGGATCTATTGCCCTCACAACGATGCCTTGGTCGTCACTCTCCGAGTCAAGGATTTTGACGTCAAGCGGATTCTGATTGACCAAGGTAGCTCGTGTGAAATTATGTACTATGAAACTTTCAAGCAACTCAAGTTGCAAGATAAAGACTTGGCACCAGCAGTATCTCCCCTCATCGGATTCAACTCCATGCCAGAATGGCCCGTCGGCAAAATTATTCTCCCAGTCAGAGCAGGGAGTGTGACGAAACAGGTGGAGTTCTGGGTGTTGAAGGTCCCCTCCACCTACAACATTATCTTGGGCAGAACACGGCTGCACGCCATGCGCTCGGTGGCGTCCTCCTACCACCAGGTGATGCGGTTTCCCAACGGCACCGGAGTAATAGAAGAAGTTTATGGGGATCAGATCATGTCGAAGCAGTGCTTTGTAACAGTGAACGGCAACCGCGTTGCCAAAGGATATGTACATTCGGTGGAAGAACCAGAGAGTAATGAACTATTCGCGGATGTTGGCAAAGCAGCTAGTCAGAAAGCAGTGGAGGACTTGGTGGAAGTCAGGATAGATGAGAAGAACCCGGATAAGTTCTTCTTACTTGGTTCGTCGTTGTCCAGCACTGAGAGATCAGAAGTCTTGGAATTCCTAACCTCCAACATTGAAGTGTTCGCCTGAACCCCATACGACATGCCAGGCATTGATCCCAACTTCATCTGTCACCAACTCAATGTCCACCCTTCTGCCAGGCCAATCATTCAACGCACCGGCAGATCGGCACTCCATCACACCAAAATAGTGGCGGAAGAAGTAGGAAACCTGCTGGAGGCAGGGGCAATCAGAGAGGTGCACTACCCAAGGTGGATCTCCAACACCGTTGTAGTGCCAAAGAAGAATGGCAAGTGGCGTGTCTGCGTCGACTACAAAACGGTCAATAAGGCGTGCCCAAAAGATAGCTTCCCCTTGCCCCGGATAGATCAATT
Source organism: Camellia lanceoleosa (assembly GCA_025200525.1). Taxonomy (NCBI): domain Eukaryota; kingdom Viridiplantae; phylum Streptophyta; class Magnoliopsida; order Ericales; family Theaceae; genus Camellia; species Camellia lanceoleosa. Next base: position 169,601,566 of record CM045769.1, read on the forward strand.
GGTGGACTTGACGGCAGGACACAACCGACTTAGCTTTCTGGAAGCATACAGAGGCTATCACCAAATCGCCATGCATGAACCAGACCAGGAGGTCACATCCTTCACAACTCCAAGGGGACTCTACTGCTACAAGGTCATGCCTTTCGGCCTGAAGAACGCAGGGGCGACATTCCAGAGAATGGTCACCAAAATGTTCGAACCATTGTTGGGCAAAACAATGGAAGCTTACATCGATGATATGGTGATCAAGAGCAAGGATGAGAATGACCATCTCAAAGACCTAGGTGAGATGTTCGAGATCCTGAAGAAGCATAAGTTACGCCTCAACGCGTCGAAGTGTGCGTTCGGAGTAGGATTTGGCAAATTCCTAGGCTTCTTGGTGACCAACCAAGGTATAGAGGCAGACCCTTCTCAGATCAAGGCCATTCAGGATTTGGAGAGGCCAAACTCAGTAAAAGAAGTGCAGCATCTCATTGGCATGGCGGCTACGCTCAATCGATTCATAAGCCGGTCATCAGACAGACTACGACCATTTTTCCATGCACTGAAGGCTAAGTTTGAATGGGACGAAGAATGCGACCGCGCCCTGGAAAGCCTAAAAGAATACATGTCTTCTCCACCATTACTTGTAACACCAATCCCTGGAGAAGAACTCTTCTTATACTTGGCAGTATCGCAGCATGCAATTAGCGTAGTGTTGGTCCGCGCAGAAGGAATCCAACACTTGCCCATCTACTATGTCAGCAAGACGTTACTAGGCGCCGAAACAAGGTACTTGCCACTGGAGAAACTGGCATTGGCCTTGATGATGGCTTCAAGGAAGTTGTCGCATTACTTTCACGCCCACACAATAGTTATTCTCATGGCCTTCCCATTAAAGGCTTTATTTGAAAGGGCGAACTTTTCTGGACGAATTCTGAAGTGGGCAGTAGAGTTGGGACAATACGACATCAAGTTCCAACCAAGGACCGCAATAAAAGCACAAGCATTGGCAAACTTCGTCGCAGAATTCACACCAGGAAGTCATCGCATCTGCCCAGTCAACCTAACTGAAACAACCGAACTAGAAATGGAGGTTGACGTCGGAATAACGCAACCCCTAGTATTGGTTAATCAGTCAGGCCCCAAGGCAGACCAAGGTAAGGAAAGGAAGGAAGAAACAAACCATGCTACACCAAGTCAGGACATACCAACAAATGACGACTTGGCACAATCAGTTAGCAAGGGACATACAGCGAGCGTAGACTCTGAAGAAGACACCAGCAACATGGAAGATCCCAAGGCATCATATGATCCCTCCACTTGCTAGAAGTTGTTCGTTGGGGAAATGTGGAAGCTTTTCGTGGACGGAGCATCCAACAGGCATGGAGCAGGACTTGGCATAGTCCTCATCTCTCCAGACGGCCTAGTAATAGAGCAGGCAATCAACCTTGGCTTCCCAGTGTCAAACAACGAAGCGGAGTATGAAGCGCTTCTGGCAGGTTTCAAGTCAGCATCCTACATGAAGGCCACCGAACTAATGGTTTACAGCGACTCACAGCTAGTGGTAAACCAAATATCTGGCGACTATGAGGCAAAGGATGATAGAATGGCCAAGTACTAAGAACTGGTCAGAACGGAGATAAAGAAGTTTGAAGTGGTGAGGATTGAGCAGATCGGCAGGAGGAAAAACAAGCGAGCAGATTTAACTCGTTAAGCCGCCCCAGTGGCAGATACCTCCATCCCACACCCACTGCTAATTGACTACCTGCCTAGACCAAGCATTGAAGACCCAGAAACAGAAGAGGTATGTTGTGCAGAGTTAGGTCCTTCTTGGATGGATCCCATTATACTATTCCTAAAGGACGGCACCCTCCCAGAAGAGAAGAAAGAAGCCAACAGAATAAGAGCAAAGTCATAGCGATTTTGGCTCTCTCCATCCTTGGCATTATACAAGAAGTCGTTCACAGGACCTTACTTGAAGTGTGTTCACCCCAGCAAAGTGGAGGCATTCCTGTTCGAAATACATGAGGGGGTATGTGGCAGCCATCAAGGAGGAAGATCATTGGCATACATGGCGATTTCACAAGGATATTGGTGGTCATACATGCAAGCGGATTCAGAGAAGTATGTCAAAAAGTGCGAAAAATGTCAAAAATTCGCACACCAAATACACCAACCTGCCAGAGAACTTCTACCTTTGATTAGTCCATGGCCCTTCGCAATATGGGGATTGGACATAGTAGGCCCACTTCCAACAGCACCAGGCAATAGGAAGTTCTTTCTTGCCGCAACCGACTACTTTACAAAGTGGGTGGAAGCAAAAGCCTTGGCGTCAATCAAGGAAAAAGATGTAAAAAAGTTTGTCTGGCAGAACATCATCACTCGATTTGGCATACCAAAGGCATTAATCTCAGACAACGGCACTCAGTTTGACGGCAGAATTTTTAGAGGCTTTTGTGAAGAATACAAGATAGAGTTCTACAATTCTACACCGGCATATCCCCAAGCAAATGGTCAGGCAGAGGCATCAAATAAAGTAGTCTTGGATGGATTGAAGAAGAGGTTAGAGAAAGCAAAAGGCAAGTGGGCAGAAGAGTTCCCTCATGTTTTATGGGCTTACCGCACCACGCCTCGACGATCAACAAGAGAAACACCATTCTCCTTAGCTTATGGCATGGAAGCAGTCATCCCATTAGAAGTTGGCCTCCCCACAATCCAAAGCGAAAACTTTGATCCAGACTTAAATGGCGAAGCCATAGCATTGGAACTTGACCTTGCGGAAGAAAGAAGAGACAGAGCATTGGTTCACATCACCTCCTACCAACAAGAGTTGTCTAGAAAGTATAACAAAACAGTGCACCCAAGGCAATTCAAGATCGGAGATTGGGTGCTACGCAAAGTGATGGGAAATACCCTAGTTCCAGGAGATGGCAAGTTGGGGCCAAATTGGGAAGGACCTTACAAAGTGGTCGGGTTAGCAGGCAAAGGGGCATACCACTTGGAAGATAAGGATGGCAAGGCAATTCCCAGGCCATGGAATACGGCAAATCTCAAGTTGTTTTATTTTTAGCTTTTTTCTTTTTAAGTATGTGTAATTTTTTTTACTTTCTCAATAAAACAAATCGATTCTTTTTCAGTATAATTGTTCTCAGTAAAAAGTAGCTTTTAGTAAGTTAGGAGCATTGTAAATATAGTTGGCTGGAATAACCAACTATGAACCCTTCCTAAGCCCAGGATAAGGATCCAGGTTACAGGACGTTTGGTCGGAACAACCAAACATTTTATTCTAAGTTGGCTGGAAAAACCAACTTAGAGGTTGGCTGGATTAAACCAACACTTGTTACTCTTCAGCCGAAGTAAGTGTATGGCTGAAGAGTGGTTGGCTGGATTAAACCAACTCTTTGTACTCCTCAGCCGAAGTAAGTTATATCGGCTGAAGAGTGGTTGGCTGGATTAAACCAACTCTTTGTACTCTTCAGCCGAAGTAAGTTATATCGGCTGAAGAGTGATTGGCTAGATTAAACCAACTCTTTGTACTCTTCAGCCGAAGTAAGTTATATCGGCTGAAGAGTGGTTGGCTAGATTAAACCAACTCTTTGTACTCTTCAGCCGAAGTAAGTTATATCGGCTGAAGAGTGGTTGGCTGGATTAAACCAACTCTTTGTACTCTTTAGCCGAAGTAAGTTATATCGGCTGAAGAGTGGTTGGCTGGATTAAACCAACTCTTTGTACTCTTCAGCTGAAATAAGTGTATGGCTGAAGAGTGGTTGGCTGGATTAAACCAACTCTATGTACTCTTCAGCCGAAGTGAGTTATATCAGCTAAAGAGTGGTTGGCTAGCAAGTTAGATAGTTAAACCGAAATCACAGTTAATGAAAAAATCATTGCAAGTGTAAGCATACATACACAAAACCGGAATAAGAGTTAAAGAAATTTTCATTAAAGTGCAAACCAAGTACAATTGGGAGAGCCGCAGTCCGGTTACAAAAATTCAAAAGAAGAAAGAAAAAAGGAAAATCAACGAAGAAGAGCATCTAGTTCGGCATCAAATTCGTCATCGGCATCTACCCTAAGTCCGGTGGCGGTCGGGAGCTCGATCTGAATTGGGAGCTGGGTCTCAGCCTGAACCTGGGTCTCAACTTGAACCTCAGTCTCAGTTGATGGTAGCTCGTCCCTTTGGTCTTCAATGATGGGCTCCGACCGAACTGTCTGATTATTTTGATCATTGACGACCGGGGTGGGAGTTTGCTCATCTTCTTCAGAATCCTCATCATCATCATCTTCATCACCAGACCCCTCAAGGAACTGCCTTTGGAGATCGGGCAACAGACAGAAAGTGAAGCTGGAATGGAGTACGGTGGAGCGTCGTAGACCTCGGTGTCGGGCGTACAACCGAACTTCTCCACCGCAGTCCTCCAGCCACACTTGAAAAAGAGATCTTTTGCTGCGTCACATTGCTGGGTGTATGCTACTTCGGCCTCCTTGAAGCCCCGCTTCTCGGCCTTCTTCACCTCCCCCTTCAATTGGTTTATCTCGGCATCCTTTTTCTTCTCAATTGAAGCCAAGATACGTAGGTATCTATCTTTTGCCTCGTTGGCAACTTTTTTCTTCTCGGCTTCGACCGAATTGGCAACCTCGGTCAGCCGACCATTCTCCGCACGAAGCACGGCCAGCTGCTTCTTTGCCTCCTCTAGTTCGGCTGACTTTGTTTCGGCTTCCGCCATTGCCTCCCTTGTGCTTCGCCGAAGTTCCATGACCCTTCTGTGAGTGATTTGGTTTTTCTGGATGGCCTGCAAAGGAGAAGTAACGTTAGCCGGACTCAAAGTTGGGAAAAATCTTGCATAAAAAGAAGAAAGCTGTTTACCAGGATCATGGACTTCGTAGAAGACCGGATTGATTTCAGCTCTGTGTTAAGCTGTTTGTAATGGTGCTCCATGTCCTTGGGAAGGCACACACTTTTGGCCAGGTTGTAGGCTAACAAGTGGTCCTTCTCCGCAACCACCGAATCATCAGTAGTGATGTCTCGGTTGTCGAAGGAGAGGATAGGAGCCCATTTTGAAGAAGTGGCAGTTCGGTCGGATGGTTCCGGTTGGAGGCTTTGTTGGGGACTTGGAGGAGAGACTTGTGGCAGAATGGTCTCATCCTCGTCTGCAAGACGTGGCTCGGTTTGGCTAGTCCGAGCACGCTTGTTTCGGCGAGAGGTGAAGGGCTGTTGAGATGGTAGGGCTACCACGGTTTCGGTGTTTCGGCCGGTCGGTTGTACGTCGGCGGGAGTTGTTACGGTTAGAAGGGCCTTCAGCCTATTCTTCTTGGCCATTTCTTGTTCGGCAGTAAGTGGCACAAGGTTGATCTGGAGCAAGGAAGGGTCCGGCTCAGGTGCGTCTTCGAGGAGGAAGTCGGTCACCCTTGCTTTTCGACGACCGGAGTAGCGGTAAGTCGGTTTGAAGTTTAGAAGCTTTGCCCAACTTCTCTCCTTTACTCTTAGTGCGGCGCGCAGAAGACCGAGGTTGGGGTAGCCGTAGTTTGAAAGGAGATGGGCTTTATCTGCAAAGAGAAAACAAGTGTTAGTTCGGTCCAGAGTAGAAAGCCGAAATAAAGAAAAGAGAAAAAATGTGAAATACAACCGAGGTATGTATACCGGGCTCTCCTTTTTTCCAGTTTATTCTTCGGCCAGGAATTTGGGCTTGAAGGTCTTCAAAATTCCCAGAGACCCAAAAGAAGTCATCGTCGTTTAAGTCTTTGTCCGGTGTGTTTTATTATTTTCTCTCGGCGTACTCTTAAGTAATAACACCAAATTTTCGTTTTTGATCCTATGGAGTATTGGTGAAGTATCTCGGCCAAACCTAGGTTGAGACCGGTTTGATGGTTCAGTGCGACTATACCCATTATTATTCGATATGTATTGGTGGACAGCTGGGTGGGGCATAGTCTGGTTTGTCTTAAGAATTCACAAATTAAAGGTTGGACTGGGAATCTAAGTCCGGTCTCTATTATTGATTGGAGGGTAAAGGGAACAAAACCTTTGTTGCCCCATGGGTCAACATCTTGTTTGGCTAAAGTATGGTTTACATCGGCTGGGATATTGTAATCCTTTCTGAATTCGGCTAAGCCGCCTAGGGTTTCTACTAGGAACCTATACTTCCCCATTTATTGTATAAGTTAGGAATAAATTATCTCGGTCGAAAAAGTGTGCTCAGTAGCTTGGCTGAGCGCAGGAAAATGCCTGGCAACCTAAGTCTGCAAAGTGGAAAACAAGGTGTTAAGCACAGATCGTTGACCATGCTACAAAAAAAAAAAAAAAACAAAGCAAGAAAAGACAGTTCTACTTTGGCTATGCGGGGTACTACATGATCTGCCTCGGTTTCTGAAAGGTGTGTTCTTATCTCGGTTCACAAGGTACTTGGTTATTTCGGTTCTGCCTATGGTTTTTGTTACTCCGGTTAAGCATCAAGGGGCAGCTTTCTGAGTCCGGTTTAGAAACTCAGAAAACTGGCTTAGCCCCGAAGCCTTAGCTCGGTCGAGGGCCAAGATTCCTAGTGCGGTGCGTTTTTATTTCGGCTAGTATGAATCAGATGGTGACTTATTAAAGCTACTGAGATGTGCACAAGTGCCAGTCCGGTTCCAGTTTTCCTATATTTGTGTATAAAAGTGAACGGTATCCTAGTTCGGTTACTTCGTGATTTTGGATCAAAATCAGTGTTCTACAGGTTCTTATGTGCATTCATATGTTCTATGGCTAAGTTTTTCAGAAACAACACAAAAAGTGTTTTGCAAAAACACATTATACTGGATTGGACAAAAGCAAAACTAAGCAAAAAGAAACAGATTTATGGTGCTTACCTGGAGGAGAGGAAGAGCAGGAGATGACAGCAGCAACAACAAATGGAGAACACGTAGCTTCTTCAGAATGCAAAATAAAGAGACAGCAAGAACTCAGGAGAGGAAGGGACAGTGAAGCAGTTTGGTGAATGATTTGAGAGGTAGAAGGGTTGTTTTGTTTTGATGGTGGAATCATAAGGCGGGAACTGTTCAAAAATTTCGGAGTACGAGGAACGGCGTGACAGCTAAGCTGGCCAACCAGAGCGAGCCACGTGTCATTGGAATACTGAACGATTCATTTTTTGTAAATTGAAGAGACATCTTTGACCGGACGTGCACAGCTCGGCTTGGGTTTAACTCGGCTAGATAAGCTAAATGGATTTTTTAGGTCGGCTGGAGGAGCTAAAAGGTTTATGGCTCGGCCGAAATAGCTAAGTGGTTGTAGCTCGGTTGGATAAGCAAGCACCTTAGCCCGGTTTTTTATACAGGTAATCCCTATCATGCTTTGCATATGGCATTAAGGGCCAATTGAGAGGGTAATTTATACTCAAAATTGGGCCGAGCCAGGATTATGGGCCTTTCTATGGGCCGTACGAAGAAGCTTAGAAGGTGGGCCGTAGAAGTGGTAGACCGGTCCAGAGTAAGAGATTTACCACCGAAGTAATTAGTATAGTTCGGTTACCATTGTTTAAGTCCGGTCTCATCGTTCAGGACCGAGGTATGTTGAGCACTGTTCGCGGACCTGACTGTGGGTTAGGTCGGCTTAATTCTTCCATGGGTAGCTCGGCCTGGCATGTGAGGCCGAGGTAGGAGAAAGGTTATGTAGAGCCGAGGTGATCATTAGATCGGTCGAGACATGCTGCAGCTCGTTTGACCTCATCGTGAGGAACCGAGGTAGGAGTATGGGAAGGCGTAACCGAGCTATGTGTTAGCTCAGTCATACAGGTGGTCTCAAGGGAAATGTTACTTCGGTCTTGAAGTAGTTCGGCCATAAGAAGAACCATCTCACTTGGTTTAAGCAGTGAGGGGGGTGTTGAGAGAAGCATTATCTCTCAGGAGTTTGAATCCTAGGAGGACTCTACATGGAGGAGTAAGAGTCCTACTAGGATTGTGTCACACGAAACCTATATAAACTCACCAATATCACCTTTGGAGAGGTAACGCAATTTTGCTTTCTGAATACACAGAGCTTTTGTCTATTTGTCTTGCTTACTGACTTAGGCATCGGAGAGGTTTCCGGCACACACCCGCCGGCTAGCTCACGTTTGTGTTTTCAGGTGACAAAGCGACGTCGTACGGAGGAACGCAGACTTGATCAACAGGATTATACGAGAAGGTATATTTCTTTCCCGTACATGTGCTCATTTTTTTATCAAGTGCTTTAGAGGAAATAGTAAAAGTAGATGATGAAAACAGGTGAACAACATGGGAGCAGGTACCACAAGAATTAGCATATTTTTTAGCAGTTAGAAAGTTCATTGCTTACTATGTGACATGATTTGGAAATACCAAACATTAGTTATTTTTTTAGGAAACGATTTCGATTTCTTTGTTAAGATTTTCCATTTAAAGTTTTGATAAATATGGAAGTGCCGTTCTCCCTTTAATAATTAGTTTTCCTAAATTCCAGTTTGTTTCTTTTTGCCATTTTCATGTTATGTTGTGTCTTTTTGTTATAGGTCATCAATTTATGGGTTTTCGATATAATCAAAGGTATAAATTCTAAAAGATTTTTTATTATATTTTTTTCATTAATCAAAAAATTTTAGAAAATTTATTTTTTTTTTAGGGTCTTTTGTTGGATCTTTTGGTATTTTGTGCTTTTTTTTTCCCCCCATTCCTCTCCTCCTCTTCTCTCCTTAATCTTTCTTTCTTTTGAATGGTGGTATTGTGGAAGTCTTTGTAGCTTTCCTGTGAGTAGTTTCGGTAGATGTTAGAGTTGTATACTGAAATATAATGACTTTTGCATGATAGTTTGGTTTTTGTATTTTGCTATTTGTTGGCTCTGGGCTGTGCACAACTAGCATAGTTTCCCACCCATAAAAAATTATTGGCTTGACTATTTCATATTTTGTTGATTGTTGGGATGACTTCAATTCCATGTCATGTAATAAATGTGTTGAAGATTTAAACTAACAGGAAAATGTGCATAATGAAAAGAATAAAATAGAAAACATTGCAGGTCTTAAGATAATATATATCTTTGTAAATTTTGAGTTACTATAGGAATAACTTTGTGCTAAGTTATTGTCAATATTGAAATTTATGTCTAATTGTGATTTTATTTGGGTTTTTGGTTTGTATACATTTTATTTACAGAGAAACTATAAATTGCAAACGTTTTTTTCCCCTTTCCTGTCTCTATCGCATTTGTTTTAATCCCCATTGGAATAAAAGCTAACAAAATCATAGTGTAGTGCTTTTGTTGTCCCACTATTCTTCCTACATGTGAACTCATTTTTTTGTTAAGAAAAAATATGTGTGCTCAATTTTTAACAAGTGCTTTAGAGGAGATAGTAAAAGTAGATGAGGAAAACAAGTGAAGAACATGGGAGCAGGTACCACAAGAATTAGCATATTTTTTAGCAATTAGAAAATTCATTGCTTACTATATGACGTCATTTAGAAATACCAAACATTAGTTATTTTTTATTTCAAAATGACTTTAATCCATCTCGACTTATTCTTTTCAAATCCATTTAATTTGGCTATTTTTCAGGGATTTTTTTTTATAGAGAGTAAATTTCACCATTTAAGCGGTCTTTATATGGGAGTGCTTTGTGATTAAAAAAATTATAGCAGTACCTTTTTTCCTTTATTTTTCTCACTATATTTCAGGTTTATAATTTGCAAAGAATTGTTAAAATGTGATTGATAGTAATAGCACTAGCAGAGTGTACATTGTTTGGTGAGATTGTAGAGCACTAACTAATGTGTATTTAATTTTAATTTTTTTGAATTGCAGAGTATTGGCTAGAATCCATTTTATTTTTACTTTTTTTTATATTGCCAAGTACTGGTTGATGTACATTGTTTGGTGTTTTGTTTTAATTTTTTGGGATTGCAAAACACTTGCTGGTGAGCTTACTAATTTTTTTTTTTTTTTTGGATTATAGAGTTAACATGTGTACAATAGCTTTGGTTTGTACAATTTTTTCTGGACTTTCTTAGCAGGTGTGTTTTTATTTTTTATTTTTGTGTTGACGTGCGGTTTATACTTTGGTGTTGATGTGAAGCTTACACTTTGGTGTTTGTTAATAGAAACGAAATGTCTATAATAAAATTAAAATATATTCTTAAGTTTTATTGGGCATGCCTTCAGGTACAGGTTATTCCTAGAGTTTACACATAAACCCTTCAGGCACGATCGATGACTGTAATTGGAGCCTCCATTAAAGTACAAATATGTAAGAAGTCTAATTTTTTATTATTATTTGGGAATGTGGATTGGTATGTTGTGATAGAAACTATACTTCAAGCTTTGTTTATTAATTTTTTTCCTTCTTTTGTAGACTCGATAGCTCAAGCAGTGCTTAAAGCTCAAACAATTACATTTTTTCGCATTTGTTTTGTTATGCATGTGTTTCAGTTGAATTGGGATTTTAATGAATCAATTTGATTTGGGTAATGCTTTACATTTGAATGACTTCTTTCTTTCTTTTTTCTTTTTTTTTTCTTTTCTGTCAATCACTCCATTCATCTTAGTAACAAATTGATTTTTTTTTCTTTAGTTCGTGTTTTAGGTGTGATTTTTTTTTTTTTGTTTTGAAAATGCTATAGTTTACAGAGTATGGACATCCATGTTGATGATAATGAACTATGAAAGTGATTCGAGCTGTGACAAAGTCACCTAAGATATCATTATTTTCTTTTAGTTACTCTATGTATAATGGACGTCCATGTATATTATCCCTTGTACTGTCTACAAACATTAATAGTACTTTGATTAATTATTTTCTTTCCTTTGTTTCGATTGCTATATTTCTATAAATCAATTTCTAATATCTTATTTCCTCTTGCTGCAGTTCATTAATTTTTGACGCACTTCATCAATTTCTTTAATGAAAAGAATTCTATTTTTTTATTTCTTTGATAATATTTTTCATTAAAGTTTTGATAAATATGTTATTTCCTTTCTCCCTCTAATCATTAGTTTTCTCTCAAGTTTTAGTTTGTTACTTTCTGCTATTTTCATATTGTGCTGTGTTTTTTGCTGGTGGTCATCAATTTCTAAGTTCTCGATATAATCAAATGTATAAACCCTCTCACACAAATTTTCTTTATTACACTGTTTCATTTATAGCAATCCCGGTTTCCTTTGCTTTAATTGTTGTGTCCGGACTTAGGTTTCGTGGAGTTGTTATTGTGTATATCTTGTTTACATCCCTTACTCTTTGTAATTGAGTCTTAGATTGTGTTGGGCAGGTTTAAAACTAGTTGGTTAAGCTTAGAAACCAAAAGTAGTTGCCCAGAAATTAGCTATAGCGATCCCGGGTTTACCCCTTTTTGTACAGTGATCCGGACACGTGTCCGTGGATGTTAATAGTTGAGCATTGTCTGGTTTACATCCTTTTCTACATTGTATTTGAGTTATAGAATGTGTTGGGCAGGTTTGTTACAGGTTGGTTGGGTTTAGAAACCAAAACTAGTTGTCCAGATTTTGACCCGTCCGCTCGAGCGGGGAGTTTGACGCTCGAGCGGGGATTCTGTTGTTGCTTGTACGCTCGAGCGAGGGTTTTGGAGCTTGAGCAGGGAATACACCCATCCAGTACTTTGCTCTGTGTTGTGTTGGACGCTCGAGCGGGGGATTGGTCGCTCGAGCGGGGTCCTGGTCTGTCGAGATGCTGAGGGTGTGCATCCGCAGGTCGAGCGGGAGTTTGCCGCCGAGTGAGTTCAGGAGTGCCGCCGAGCGGGCTGGGGGCGCGCGAGCGTGCGACTGGGTTTAAAGATCCGAGTTTTGACTTTTAAAATCACTTTTTCTTGTTCTTTCTCTCTCTTACTTTTCCAAAACACAAATTTGAGAGCCTCTCTCTCTAAAACCGGCCCTTCTCTCTTAGATTTGATCTAGTAGGAGTGGTTTGCTCGCCTTGGGCCTTCACAAAAGTTGTGTTGATCGTCGAGGGGTTTATTTTAATCTGAAAATTTCGGGATTTGGAGCACCTTGAGTTTTGTCACCTTATCCCTTGGAGCCCAAACTTTGAGGTAGGGTTATCCTACTCCTCTTTATGGATTCTGTCTTTGAATTTTGACATTTTGATGTGTTGGGGATAGTTGTGTAATTTTGAGAAAGTTTGGGGCTTTTGTGCAATTTTATAAAAGTTTGGGGTTTTGTTTTAAATAAACCAATATGTATGTTTAGTACATAGAAATGAGATTAATGTGGACTCATTGATGAAAATGGAACCTTTAGGGTTGAACGTTAATTATGGAAAATGCTATAATTATATTGTTTAATTAATTGGGATAATTAATTGTGGAATTGAGATGTTGGTTATATATCCATTGTGCATTTATTTTCTGTATAGAAATAACTGCTTTGGGCTATCGGTGGAGGATAGTCGTGTTTGTTGTAGACAATGCATGTTGATTAGGTAAACTGAAACTAATCTGCGGAAAGTGTCATGGAACTTGACGATTTGTAGAATACATTAATTGTATTGATTGATTGTATATAGAACCAATGTGTTTATATGCATTATATGTAGAGGAGGAGATGGGGGATGTACTCCGCGGTTTAGGGGAAGATGGGGGATGTACCTCTAAACCGGATAGTGTTGGGAGAAGATAGGGGATGAACTCCGGGGACACAGCTCATATGCTTGTCTTGGAAAAATATAGATACAGCTCACGTGCTTGTCTTGGAAATGTGAAGTAGCTTGTATGCTTATCCGTGGTTGTATAGATATAACTAATATGTTTATCTATGTTGAAATGGAAAGAAAGGAAATATAGACTTGAATGTCTTGGAATTGTAGTAAATTGTGAAAGAATGTGAAAGTGTTGACCAATCTATCAACTGTTAATCTTTTAGGCGTTATTCATAATTGGTTTAGTATGTTTCTACTGGGCTGTGGCTCACCCTTTATGGGGATATCATTTTCAGGTACAGGTAGCATGCCACCTCTAAGGACTTAGCTTGGGAGACTAGTGGCGGATGGACTTTTTGACTTCTATTTACTTTTGATGTGTTACATGTAACTTCAAGCCAAGGGCTTTACGTGTATTGAGCTAGAGCTCTCTTGATTGTAACCAAGTGTTAACTTGGAAAGTTGTAAGCCTTACAGGCACCCGCTTTTATTGTTCACATGTAATACTCTTGTACAGAACTGTTTAGTTAAATAGAAGAGGATGGACTTTTATTATGTTTCATTGATGGGTTTAATGTCTTTATTTTGAGGGCGTTACATTAGCCTTTACGCTCGAACGGAGCTTTTGACGCTCGAGCGGGCCTTTGTTGTGCTTCTCCGCTCAAGCAGGGGTTTTGGCGCTCGAGTGGGAAAATCCATCTCCCAGTATTTCCTCTGCAGTGTTGGACGCTCGAGCAGGAGTTTTGACGCTCGAGCGGGAGTTTGTGTGTGACGCTCAAGTGGGGAATTTGACGCTCGAGCGGGGACCTAGTTCTGCAAAAGTTTTGGGAGTATGTATCTGGCGCTCGAGCGGCGGTTTGGACGCTCGAGTGGAAGTCTGTGAGTGACGCTCGAGCGGGGGTTTCCACTCGAGCGGGGAGTCGAGTATATCACTCCGAGATCTGACTTTTTGGATCACTTTTTCAACTCCATTTCTCTCTCTTACTTTTCAAAAACACCATTGGAGACCTTCTCTCAGTAGAACCTCAACTTCTCTCTAGGTATTGATCTAGTATGAGTGATTTCCTCACCTTGGACCTTTGTAAAAGTTGTGTTGATCGTCGAGGAGGCTATCTTTTGATCCGAAAATTTTGGGATTTGGAACATCTTCAATTTCTTCCTCTTCTTCCCTTAGACTCCGAAATTGAGGTACGGATTCCTATTCACTCTTATGAGTTTTGACCTAGATTTTGAGCTAGTTGTTTAAATGGTTGATTTTGGGACTTAGGGTTTCAAAAGATGTAAAAGAGGGTATTATTATTTTGATTCTTAAATATGTATTTTGGGCTTCAAATGATGTTAGTGTTGTTGATAGTTGATATTTGAACCATTGGGTTAATATTAAGAGATGGGGAAGAAAGCCCTAATTTGTATATAAATTAATTAGTATAATTAATTTGGGAAAGTTATGGATTTATGAAATTGAGTTGAATATAATGATAGTGGTTCATTATGAGATGGAAGAGTGGAGTCGAATTAATGAATCGTTCACTTTTGAAAATGCAGATATTTTATCTGTTGATGCTTTTATTATCTGTTTAGAAATAATTGCTTTGGACTACCGGTGGATGGTAGTTTTTATTATTGTAGACAATGCATGATGATTAGGCAAACTAAAACTAATCAATGGAATGTGTCATCGAATATGACGGTTGAAAGAATACATTAACTTTATGTATTGATTGATGATGTATATGACAATTGTTTATATGCATTGTGTTGTATGGGAGGAGATAGGGGATGTACTCCACGGTTTAGGGGAAGATAGGGGATTGACCTTTAAACCGGATATTATTGGGAGGAGATAGGGAATGGACTCCGTTGATACAGCTCATATGCTTATCAGTTAATGTGTTGATAGAGCTCATATGTTTATCCGTTGAAGTATGGATACAGCTCATATGCTTATATGTTGAAATGTTGATATAGCTCATATGCTTATCTATCGAGGTGTTGATATGGCTAGTATGCTTATCTGTTGTGAAATGGAAAATGTTTAGTATGAGTTTCTACCTCATTGAAATTGTTGGCCAGGTTCTAAGCCGTAGTTATGAATTGTGAATTTGACAAGAAATGAAAAATGAAATGAAACATGGACACATTGGTCATGTAATGAAAATGGTGTATGAATTGATTTATGTGAGTCAAACACTTATCAATTGCTAACGTCTTAGTTACTACCCATATTGTGTTTAGCATATCTCTTCTGGGCATCGACTCACCCTATATGGGACATCATTTTCAGGTACAGGTAGCATGCCACCTCCAAGGACATAACTTGGAGGGTTGTGGGAACTGAAGACTCTTTTTGACTATTTTGTTTGTATCACATGTATATCAAGCCATGGGCTTAATTTGTATAGAGTTAGTACTCTTCTTTTTTTGTAACCAAGTGTTGACTTGGAAAGCTGTAAGCCCCTAGGGCATTTGCTTTTGTTGTTAACATGTAATACTGTTGTAAGAACTACTCTGATGAATAGAAAGATGTTGATTTCTCTTATATCATTGCATGTCTAAAATGATGGGTTTTATGTATTATTTTGAAGGCGTTACATCATTACTCATATAATTTTGATAAAAGTTAAATTTTTTGGTCTGCTACTTTTGTAGTTCTGTTTTAAACAAAGCTCCCTTTCTATTTGCATAAAAGATAGACGCAAAATGGTGCTAATGAGTAGTAAACAACGATAAAAATAAAAAATAATAATTAGTATTGCTCAAACATTTTGCTTTAATTTGCTTTTTTCACTAGATTATTTTTCTTAATCTTTCTTTCTTTCTTTCTTATGGAGCTTAGTAAAGGGTGTTGTAGTAGTCTTTATAGCTTTTCTATGAGTGGTTTTGGTGAATGTTCAAGTAGTGGAATGAAATAGAACGGATTGGTATGCCCTATGAGAAACCTAATAGAATGGCTTATTTGGATGACTCATGCACTGTACACTAGATTTCTTTTCCCCCCATATGAAAGTGTTGGCTTGGCCATTACATATTTTGGTGATTGTTGGGAGTATGTGTTGAAATTTTAAACCAAAAAGAAAAAGTACATAATAAGGATTGAAAAAATTGAAAAAATAAATAAAAAGGGAAGATAAACATAAATAAATCTCTCTTCTTCTTCTTTTTTTGGGTGAACACACAGACTAATCTTGGTAACAAAATAAATGCCTTTCTTAAAACAATATATGTTTGTAAATTTTGAGTTACTTTGGAAATAACTTTGTGCTAAGTTTTGAAATCCCCTATTGTCAAAATAAAAATTAATGTCTAATTGTCTCTTAAATTGGTTATGCATGTGTTTTAGTTGAATTGGGATTTATAAATTTACATTTTATTTAAGAAAAAACTAAAGTTGCAGGTTCTTTTTTCGTCTCTATTCCTGTCTTCTCTTTTTTAACCTTTTGGAATATGAGGACAACAAAATTGTGGTGTAGAGCTTTTGTGTCCCATTGTTTTTCTTGCCTGGTTTAGTTAGTAAAGGAAAACATGTGTTTTCATTTTTTGTCAAGTGTTGGGATATATCTCCTTATTGGAGTTTGAGACCCAATTGGCTTGTTAAAGAATTTTAATTTGGTTTGGTTTAGGTATAATATATTTTATATATATTATATCTAATTTTTAGAGACCTAATTCAGCTTGGTAACAACTAGGGTTTTGATAAAAACAAATCCTACAATTAACAATATATAAATATTATTTTGTTTTCATAGCACATGGCAGTGGCTTAAATATAATTGATGAACAATTCGGTGAGTGGGCCTTGTGTGGTGGAGCAGCAGTCTATATCAAATTCGATGGTTCTTTGTGCGTAATTTTGATGTTGCTACAGTCTCAGTTTTGGATCTGATTTGAGACATTATTTTGGGTCTTCTACAACCTTGTTTCGAAGACTTTTGTTCATCTATTTAGTGAGGTCTTTCCTCTTGTTTATTTGTGATTATTTGGAATTCACCTAAGGGTGGTTTTGTGAGACCATTCGTGTCTCGTTTGTAATCATTTGGAAACTTATTTGGTTGATAGTGGAATCGGATTTCGATCCCGTGGACGTACCTCACATTGAGGGAACCACGTAAAAATTCTTATGTTACTTTTGATTTAATTTTTCCGCATTAGTTTTTATTCCAATTTATTGATTTACTTGTGGGGAATCACATATTTTTCCTAACAACTAGTATTAGAGCTTACGGTTTATTTGGATTTATTTATTTGTGTAAATCAATGGAGGGTAATGTGGGTCGTATGTCTAGCTTCAATGGAAGCAATTGGGTAACTTGGAAAACTAAAATGGAAGACCTATTATTTTATAAAAATTTGTATGGACCCATTGAGAGTGATAGTGGCAAACCCAAAGGTATGAAAGATGATGAACGGAATAGGCTTAATCGAAAAGCTGTTGGTGTTATCCGTCAATGGATTAATGATAGTGTGTTTCATCATGTTGCTACTGAAACTTTAGCACATGATTTATGGAAAAAAAATTAGATGGCCTTTATGATAGGAAATCAGCTACAAATAAAGTCTTTCTGTTTTGTAAGTTGGTTAATTTAAAATATAAAGATGACAGCCCTATTCCAGAACATTTGAATGAAATAAAGAGTATTGTTAACCAACTTGATTCTATGAAAATTATTTTTGATGATGAGTTGCAGGCTTTGATGTTACTTAGTTCTTTGCCCGAAAGTTGGGAGACTTTGGTTGTGACGGTTAGTAATTCGGCACCTGATGGAGTTGTCACAATGGGCCAAGTCACTAGTAGCTTGTTGAATAAAGAAACTAGAAAAAAATTAGCGGTTACTCTAATTCAGAAGCATTTGTTGTGAGAGGCCGAAACAAAACAAGGGGGAGGAGTAAGACTCCTCATGGTCGTGATCAAAGCCATGACAAATCAAGAGATGGTTCTTTTTCAAATAAAGACTGTTAGGTTTTTATTCTTGGCAATCCCATTTGACAAAACTCCTTTCAGTTGTATTTATTTTCGCACTTTTATTTCAGTGAGGCTATGAGTTTATTAGATGCGAATCCAACCCGAATCGAGCCTTGTAGAGAAGTTTGTAATGTTAATGCTTTCAAGATTGCCACTTTGCTGATTATGATGGGGGTCGAGCTGCCTGGTCAGCTCGTGCCTGAAGCAAAATGCAAAATAGCATTCAAAGTTGGCTGTCCGCCCTTGCTCACTCGAGCGAAGAAGTCCTCGCTTGAGTGAAGGACTGCGTCTAGCTTAAAACCTGAAAGAGGTTATTGTGCGCTCGAGCAAAGCATTAGTGGCTCGAGCGAAGAACTGCGTCTGCATAAAAACCTGAAAGAGTTTTTTCCTCGCTTGAGCGAAGACTTCGTGGCTCGAGCGAAGGCACTAGTAGAAATCATGCGAGTTAAGGTTCTCGCTCGAGCGAGAGAAGCTTCGCTCGAGCAAGCTTCAAAATCCGGATTTCTATAAGGAATTGGTTTTCTTCCAAAACTAGGATTACTTTGGATTTCTATAAGTAATTGGTTTTCTCCCAAAACTTGACTTACTTCTCTAGATCTTCTTTTTGGATATTAATGATTATATCTGGGGATATTTTGCTAGTTTTCTTTGATGTTTTGATTGAGTATTCAACTCATGGTTTAAAGAGTATACATCAAAGGATTATTTGTTTGTTCTACATAAAAGAGAGAGTTGTTCTTTAGTGGATTCTGAAGAATTCGAGCCTGAAGCTTTGGTGGATTTTGGAGTGGCTCATCGTCAAGACAATTCCGAGGTAAAGACGGGGTTGGAAGAGACACATAGAGGTTGGTTCAATTCAGGCGTGGATTCACTAGGTAATTGAGAGTATGCCTGTGTAATTCCTTTATATCTTCTTAGTGGATTGTTTTGTGGCTTTTGCCCGTGGTTTTTTTATCACAATTGGAGGTGTCCAATTGTGGTTTTTCCACGTAAAATCGTTGTGTCGATTTGTCTTGATTGTTTGATTGGGATTGTTATATACTGCTTAAAATTGATACATAATCACAAATCAACATCTAGGGGATTTCTAGATTTTTCAAAGACATTGAGTGCTATTATTGCCATGAGAAAGGGCACGTGAAGCGAGAATGCCGAAAGCTCAAGAATAAGAAGAAAATGTGTGACAAAAGTGTGGATAAGAAGCAAGAAGACACAACGGCAGTTACTACCGATGATCTCATGGTGGTTTGTGAAGATGATTGTTGGGGTATATCTCCTTATTGGAGTTTGAGACCCAATTGGCTTGTTAAAGAATTTTAATTTGGTTTGGTTTAGGTATAATATATTTTATATATATTATATCTAATTTTTAGAGACCTAATTCAGTTTGGTAACAACTAGGGTTTTGATAAAACAAACCCTACAATTAACAATATATAAATATTTTTTTGGTTTCATAGCACATGGCAGTGGCTTAAATATAATTGATGAACAATTCGGTGAGTGGGCCTTGTGTGGAGGAGCAGCAGTCTACATCAAATTCGGTGGTTCTTTGTGCATAATTTTGATGCTGCTACAGTCTCAGTTTTGGATCTGATTTGAGTCATTATTTTGGGTTTTCTACAACTTTGTTTCGAAGACTTTTGTTCATCTATTTGGTAAGGTTTTTCCTCTTGTTTATTTGTGATTATTTGAAATTCACCTAAGGATAGTTTTGTGAGACCATTCGTGTCTCGTTTGTAATCATTTGGAAACTTATTTGGTTGATAGTAGAATCGGATTTCGATCCCATGGACGTACCTCACATTGAGGAAACCACGTAAAAATTCTTGTGTTGCTTTCGATTTAATTTTTCCGCATTAGTTTTTATTCCCATTGATTGATTTACTTGTGGGTAATCACATATTTTCCCTAACATCAAGTACATAGCAAAGGTAGTAAAACTAGACAAGGAAACATGTGAAGAAAGTGAGTTGGACTGTGTGTAATGCCAAGTGGTGTCTAATAAATGATAGATGCTTTTGAGCAGTAGAAAAGTTTATTACATACTATGTGACGTTGATTTAAAAATACTGAACATTAGACATTTTTTCTCCTAATAAGATTTTTTGCTTTAATCCATTTAATCTAACTTTATTATTATTTTTCATTTTTTTTTTCCAGGTATCAATACTAGAATGGCTATTGAACGACTTTCAAATCCTTTTATCTTTGGCCAATTTCTAAGGCAACAATTTCATTTTAAAAATTGTTTTAGTTAATGTCAATTAGTTAATGTAATTGATGACTTTTTTACATTAATCATCTTTGCATTAACTCTTTGGTTTAGCCACATTCAACCATTATATGAATGCGATGATTTTTGTTGACAACTTACTCGACTTAGGTTTGGATGTATACTATATATGCCTTTCAAACTGTATGATTGGCTGGAAGAAGAGTGCCTTTAGGTTCGGGTGAAAATATTGTTAAAATTATGCACCAATTATATAGATAAAATTATATAGGCACTGGTGAACCCACTTAATGTAATAAGGTAATTTCAATTTCAAAATATTTTGATATTATTTTTTTTTCAACAAATGTTATAATCTGTTAAGCTATAATCTATAATCACTTGCTCATAGCTCTACCAAACGGGCCTGCTGTATAGAACTCAAATAAAATAACAACTCTCCCTAACCTTAATGCAAATTAAGAAACAAACATATAAGTTTTGTAGCGTTCAAAAAAACATAAGTTTTATAAAGTTTACCAATATTGCAAATCAAAATATGAGCAAGTAAAAAAAAAATCATAAAAACTAAACAAAATACAAAAATCAAAGCTATTGTATACTCGCTAACATTCTATAATAAAAAGAAAAAAAATTACTAAACACCACATAAAGCACACCAGGAAATGCTCTGCAATCTCAACAAATTAAATTGAAAATTAAATATCAAACAATGCACACCAATCTGTACTATACAATTCCAAACAAATCAAATATATATATAAAAAAAATTAAATGCCAAACAATGTACATCAGCCAATGCTCTGTAATCTAAAAAAAAATAAAAATAAAAATGCACACCAGCTAGTACTACTGTTGCCAATCAAATTATAACCATATAAGCAAAACAAACATTATATTGCCATACACCTGAGCCTATAATATATGTATACTTTATAAAAGAATGGGAAAAATCTTTACAAAAGATGTGTTTGCTTCATAAAAAGTGGGTGTATGCTTTACAAAAGATGTGTCGATAATGTCTTCAAACATGTGTTTACCCAAACTTCCTCCTCATTACTTTCTAAAAACTCTTTGTATCAACTTGTATGTATCCCCAGTGAGGAACATGCACAACAATCTGATAATTTGTAGAAGCAAAAAAATATAGATTAGTACATTTGTTGGAAAAAAAATAATATCAAAATACTTTGAAATTGAAATTACCTTATTGCATTAAGTGGGTTCACCAGTGCCTATATACTTTTATCTATATAATTGGTGCATAATTTCAACAATATTTTCACCCGAACCTAAAGGCACTCTTCTTCTAGCCAATCATACAGTTTGAAAGGCCTATATAGTATACATCCAAACCTAAGTCGAGTAAGTTGTCAACAAAAATCATTGCATTCATATAATGGTTGAATGTGGCTAAACCAAAGAGTTAATGCAAAGATGATTAATGTAAAAAAGTCATCAATTACATGAGAAATGCTTTAAACCACTAATTAGTGGTGGCTCTAATGATGTGCCACAGTGTGTTTGTGCCTTTTTTTTTTTCCCTTCCAATTGCCACTTCACTAGTGATGGGATTAGTGATAGCAAATTAGTCGTCTATAGCATTGCTCTCAATTACATTAACTAAAACAATTTAAAAAATGAAATTGTTGCCCTAGAAATTGGCCAAAGATAAAAAGATTTGAAAGTCGTTCAATAGCCATTCTAGTATCGATACCTAGAAAAAAAAATGAAAAATAATAATAAAGTTAGATTAAATGGATTAAAGCAAAAAATCTAATTAGGAGAAAAAATACCTAATGTTCAGTATTTTTAAATCAACGTCACATAGTATGTAATAAACTTTTTCACTGCTCAAAAGCATCTATCATTTATTAGACACCACTTGGCATTACACACAGTCCAACTCACTTTCTTCACATGTTTCCTTGTCTAGTTTTACTACCTTTACTATGTACTTGACAAAAAATGAAAACACGTGTTTTCCTTTACTAACTAAACCATGCAAGGAAAACAAAGGGACACAAAAGCTCTACACCACAATTTTGTTGTCCTTATATTCCAAAAGGTTAAAAAAGAGAAAACAGAAATAGAGACGAAAAAAGAAAATGCAACTTTAGTTTTTTCTTAAATAAAATGTAAATTTATAAATCCCAATTCACTTGAAACACATGCATAACCAATTTAAGAGACAATTAGACATTAATTTTGATTTTGACAATAGGGGATTTCAAAACTTAGCTATAGCGATCCCAGTTTTCTCTCCATTGGTTATTGTATTCCGGACTCAGTTCCGTAGCTGTCTGTTGTTGTATATGTTTCATTTCCGCCCTTTAATTCTTTGTATTTGAGTTTTAGAATGTGTTGGGCAGGTTTGTAACAGGTTGAGTGTGTTTTGAAACAAATGGTTGCTGCCCAATTTTTGGTGTCTTCGCTCGAGCCAGGCTTTTGTCGCTTGAGCGAGCTCTGTGTTTTACTTCCTTCGCTCGAGCGAGAGTTGCGTGGTGTGTCTGTTGGCTCAAGCGAGCATTCTTGCGCTCGAGCATGCGTCTACGTCTCTTTTTGACCTGAAGGTTATGTTTCTTGGCTTGAGCAAGCTTTCCTTCGCTCAAGCGAGCGAGGACTATGTTTTGGGTTTCTTCGCTCGAGCGAGCTTTCCTTCGCTCGAGCGTGCTTTCCTTCGCTCGAGCGTGCTTCTGGGTTGCAGACCTGAAGCTTCGTGTTGTTGGCTCGAGCAAGGCTTTCTGCGTTCGGGCGAGGTTTCTTTGTGTTGCTCGAGCGACCAATCCTTCGCTCGAGCAAGGCTCGAATATATTAATTCGCAACAGCAGTTTCTTCTTTACTTTTTCTTCACCTCTTTTACTCAAACCCTAAAACGGTTGCTCCCTCTCTCTCTACATACCTTCTCTCTACAAATCCATCTAGTTCTAGTGGTCTCCTACCTTAATTTCTTTGTAAAAAGTGTAGAGCTTGGTGTGGGCTACGTTTTGATCCGAAAATCTTTGGATTTGGAGCATCTTGAGTTTTCTTCATCTTCTCCATTGGGTCTCTTCTTTTGAGGTAGGGATACCCTACTCCTTCTTATGGGTTTTGACATAAATTTTAGTTATTTTGATTAGATGGTGAATTATGAAAATTTTGGGAAGGTTAGGGTTTGATTTGTAATTTATAAAAGAGGGGTTTTCCATATTTGAGTCAAATATGTAAGAAACTTGAAATTGGGGTTGTTGATGAAATGTGAGTGAGATCTGGGCCTTGGGGGCAATATTGTGAATATGGGAAAATTAAAGCCCTAATTGAAATTAGACAATTAATTTGTATAATTAATTTGGGAATGTAAAAATCATGAAATTGGGAAATTATTGGATTGAATGGTGTAGTTGGATTAGTTAATCACTCACTTATGAAAATGTTGTTATTTTATCTGTTTGACATATTTATTATCTGTTTAGAGATAACTGCTTGGGCTATCGGTAGAGGATAGTCTTGATTATTGTAGACACTGTATGTTGATTAGGAAAAACTGAAACTAATCACATTGAATATGTCATTGAATATGACAGTTGGAATAATACATCGAATATGTATATTGATTTATCACTGTATATGATAAGTGTTTAAATACATTGTATATGTATATTGTCTGGGAGGAGATAGGGGATGTATTCCATGGTTTGAGAGAAGATAAGAGATGTACTCTCAAACCTGTTTTGGGAGGAGATAGGGGATGGACTCCATTGATCGCTAAGTTGGCCGGAGTATCCAGGGTGAAAGTCTCGAAATCTTAATTACGTTTGCACAACGTAGATAATTGAAGTATGGAAGTGTTTAATATGAGATGTAGTCTCATTTGAATTGTGAATAATGCAAGTGTTTTAATATGAGTTGTAGTCTCATGAAATTGTTAGGCTAGATAATGAACCATGTTTATGAATCTGAATTAGATAAGTAAAGGAAAGTGGAATGAAAAACGGTTGTATTTGTCATTGAACTGGAAAGTGTTATAAGTTGGTTTACAAGTGTTAACCATTTATCAAATGCTAATGTTTTAGTTATTTCTCATACTTGGTTTAGTATATCTCTACTGGGCATTGGCTCACCCTATATGGGACATCATTTTCAGGTTCAGGTGATATACCACCTCCAAGTACATAGCTTGGGAGGCTTAGAGGCTGAGAGATCTTTTGTTGTTATCTTTTTGATATTACATGTAAATTCAAGCCAAGGGCTTATTTTGTATAAAGAGTTAGATTCTTCTTTTGTTGTAACCAAGTGTTGGCTTGGAAAGTTGTAAGCCCGTAGGGCATTTACTTTTGTTATCAACATGTAATACTTTTGTAATGAATACTCTGATAAATGAAATATGCTTTATTCTCTTATGTTTATGGATGTCATGAATGTGGATTTATATGTATTATTTTGAGGGCGTTACATTAGTACAAAGTTATTTCCAAAGTAAATCAAAATTTACCAACGTATATTGTTTTAAGAAAGGCATTTATACCAAGATTAGTCTGTGTGTTCACCCTTAAAAAAAAAAAAAAGAGAGAGAGAGAGAGAGAGATTTATCTATGTTTATCTTTCCTTTTTATTTATTTTTTTTATTTTTTCAATCCTCATCATGCACATTTTCTTTTTGGCTTAAATCTTCAACACATACTCCCAACAATCACCAAAATATGTAATGGCCAAGCCAACACTTTCTTATTGGGGGAAAAGAATCTAGTATACAGTGCATGAGTCATTCAAATAAGCCATTCTATTAGGTTTCTCATAGGTCATACCAATCCATTCTATTTCATTCCACTACTTGAACATTCACCAAAACCACTCATAGAAAAGCTACAAAGACTATTACAACACCCTTTACTAAGCTCCATAAGAAAGAAAGAAAGAAATAAATAAATAAATAAATAAAGATTAAGAAAAATAATGTAGTGAAAAAAGCAAATTAAAGCAAAATGTTTGAGCAATACTAATTATTATTTTTTATTTTTATCGTTGTTTACTACTCATTAGCACCATTTTGCGTCTATCTTTTATGCAAATGGAAAGGGAGCTTTGTTTAAAACATAACTACAAAAGTAACAGACCAAAAAATTTAACTTTTATCAAAATTATATGAGTAATGAAACAGATATAATAAAGAAAATTTGTGTGAGAGGGTTTATACATTTGATTATATCGGGAACCTAGAAATTGATGACCACAAGCAAAAAACACAGCATAATATGAAAATAGCAAAAAGTAACAAACTAAAACTTAAGAGAAAACTAATGATTAGAGGGAGAAAGGAATTGACATATTTATCAAAACTTTAATGAAAAATATTATTAAAGAAATCAAAAAATAGAATTCTTTTCATTAAAGAAACTGATGAACTGCGTCAAAAATTAATGAACTGCAGCAAAAGGAAATCAAATATTAGAAATTGATTTACAGAAATATAGCAATCAAAACAAAGGAAAGAAAATAATTAATCAAAGTACTATTAATGTTTGTAGACAGTGCAAGGGATAATATACATGGACGTCCATTATACACGGAGTGACTAAAAGAAAATAACGATATCTTAGGTGACTTTGTCACAGCTCAAATCACTTTCATAGTTCATTATCGTCAACATGGATGTCCATACTCTGCAAAGTATAGCATTTTCAAAAAAAAAAAATCACACCTAAAACACGAACTAGAGAAAAAAAAATCATTTTGTTACTAAGATGAATGGAGTGATTGACAGAAAAAGAAACAAAAAAAAAAAAAGAAGTCATTCAAATGTAAAGCATTACCCAAATCAAATTGATTCATTAAAATCCCAATTCAACTGAAACACATGCATCACAAAACAAATGTGAAAAAATATAATTGTTTGAGCTTTAAGCACTGCTTGAGTTATCGAGTCTAAAAAAGAAGGAAAAAAATTAATAAACAAAGCTCGAAGTATAGTTTTTATCACAACATACCAATCCACATTCCCAAATAATAAAAAAAAAAATAGGCTTCTTACGTATTTGTACTTTAATGGAGGCTCCAAGTACAGTCATCGACTGTGCCTGAAGGCTTTATGTGTAAACTCTAGGAATAACCCGTGCCTGAAGGCACGCCCAATAAAACTTAAGAATATATTTTAATTTCATTATAGACATTTCGTTTCTATTAACAAACACTAAAGTGTAAGCTTCACATCAACACCAAAGTATAAACCGCACGTCAACACAACAATAAAAAATAAAAACACACATGCTAAGAAAGTCAAGAACAAATTGTACAAACCAAAGCTATTGTACACATGTTAACTCTATGGTCCAAAAAAAAAAAAAAAAATTAGTAAGCACACCAGCAAATGTTTTGCAATCCCAAAAAATTAAAATAAACGCTAAACAATGTACATCAACCAATACTCTGCAATATAAAAAAAAGTAAAAATAAAATGGATGCCAGCCAATACTCTGCAATTCAAAAAAAATTAAAATTAAAATGCACATTAGTTGGTGCTCTACAATCTCACCAAACAATGTACACCCTGCTAGTGCTATTACTGCCAATCACATTTTAACAATTCTTTGCAAATTATAAACCTGAAATATAGTGAGAAAAATAAAGAAAAAAAGGCACTACTATAGTTTTTTTAACCACAAAGCACTCCCATATAAAGACCGCTTAAATGTTGAAATTTACTCTCTATTAAAAAAAAATCCCTAAAGAATAGCCACATTAAATGGATTTAAAAAGATTAAGTCGAGATGGATTAAAGTCATTTTGAAATAAAAAACAACTAATATTTGGTATTTCCAAATGACGTCACATAGTAAGCATGAATTTTCTAATTGCTAAAAAATATGCTAATTCTTGTGGTACCTGCTCCCATGTTCTTCACTCGTTTTCCTCATCTACTTTTACTATCTCCTCTAAAGTACTTGTTAAAAAATGAGCACACATATTTTCTCTTAACAAAAAAATGAGCTCACATGTAGGAAGAACAATGGGACAACAAAAGCACTACACTATGATTTTGTTAGCTTTTATTCCAATGGGGATTAAAACAAATGCGATAGAGATAGGGAACGGAAAAAAACGTTTGCAATTTATAGTTTCTCTGTAAATAAAATGTATACAAACCAAAAACCCAAATAAAATCACAATTAGACATAAATTTCAATATTGACAATAACTTAGCACAAAGTTATTCCTATAATAACTCAAAATTTACAAAGATATATATTATCTTAAGACCTGCAATGTTTTCTATTTTATTTTTTTCATTATGCACATTTTCCTGTTAGTTTAAATCTTCAACACATTTATTACATGACATGGAATTGAAGTCATCCCAACAATCAACAAAATATGAAATAGTCAAGCCAACAATTTTTTATGGGTGGGAAACTATGCTAGTTGTGCACAGCCCAGAGCCAACAAATAGCAAAATACAAAAATCAAAATATCATGCAAAAGTCATTATATTTCAGTATACAACTCTAACATCTACCGAAACCACTCACAGGAAAGCTACAAAGATTTCCACAATACCACCATTCAAAAGAAAGAAAGATTAAGGAGAGAAGAGGAGGAGAGGAGTGCCGGAGGGGAGGGGAAGCACAAAATACCAAAAGATCCGACAAAAGACCCAATAAGTAATAGACCTAAAAAAAATAAATTTTCTAAAATTTTCTGATTAATGAAACAAATATAATAAAATAAAATAAAAATCTTTTAGAGTTTATACCTTTGATTATATCGAAAACCCATAAATTGATGACCTACAACAAAAGACACAACACAACATGAAAATTGCCAAAAAAAAAAAACAAACTGGAATTTAGGAAAACTAATTATTAAAGGGAGAAAGGCACTTCCATATTTATCAAAACTTTAAATGGAAAATCTTAACAAAGAAATCAAAATCGTTTCCTAAAAAAATAACTAATGTTTGGTATTTCCAAATCATGTCACATAGTAAGCAATGAACTTTCTAACTGCTAAAAAATATGCTAATTCTTGTGGTACCTACTCCCATGTTCTTCACCTGTTTTCCTCATCTATTTTTACTGTCTCCTCTAAAGCACTTGATAAAAAAATGAGCACACATATTTTCTCTTAACAAAAAAATGAGCTCACATGTAGGAAGAACAATGGGACAACAAAAGCACTACACTATGATTTTTTTAGCTTTTATTCCAATGGGAATTAAAACAAAGCGATTCATGTAGCCGACTCCATTTGATGGGACTAAGGCTTGGCTTGGTTTGGTTTGGTTTGGTTTGGTTTGGTTTGGGGATTAAAACCAATACGATAGAGACGGGGAACGAAAAACAAAAAAACAAAAAAAAAAACATTTGCAATTAGACAAAAATTTCAATATTGACAATAACTTAGCACAAAGTTATTCCTAAAGTAACTCAAAATTTACAAATATATATATATATATATATTATCTTAAGACCTGCAATGTTTTCTATTTTATTTTTTTCATTATGTACATTTTTCTGTTAGGTTAAATCTTCCAATCCAAAATAGATATATCCACCATGTTCCCATGCTTCTCCCTTCATGTTTCTTGTTTTTCTGTAAATCCAAACTCCAAATAATGTGTCCAAGGATTTGGCAACTAAAACTAAGTTAGCAATGACAATATAATGGATTACCTAATATTGGAAACACTACAAAATTTTATAGAAAAAATGAAGTTTTTCGATTTATGTCAACAATAATTGTTTTAAAAACTATGTCACACTCAATTAAAACTATTTCATAAGAGTCTTCAATTTTGTAGAGTATATGCAAAGATGTATGCACAGCTTAGTTGATAAGAAAGCACACCTGTCAATGCCTATTGCTGCCAATCACAAATGAGATTCAGAGGTCTTGAAAAAACAAAGAGAGAGAGAGAGAGAGAATGAGAATAAGAAATGGACCATATATAGCAACTACAAAAATACGCTTTCAATTTATAAGAAAAAATTATAGATTAAATTTATACAATCATTTAGTAGAAAAGAATCATGCTCATCTTTAGAAACTTTACAATAAAATAGGTTCTGCATGCTTCAAAATATACACATTTCGTAGTGATTGCTTTACTTGCTAAATATTCCAAAAACAAACTCAAAATGTAATGATTGAAGAACCATATCATTTGCAGTACATTTTGTGTTCCCATTCTTGCATAGCTTTCATTTTCTTTTTTGTTAAGACACCTTAGCCTTTTCTTTTTCCTTTTGAAAAAGAAATAAAATTTAGTAACAGGGGTTTCGAATAAGATTAATTAAATTTTGAACAATAAATAACACCACAAATTCAAACCAAAGTATGAATTTAAAAATCAATTAATTTAAAAAATTAACTCATGAATTCTATCAGGGCCTATTTGTTGAAATAGAAAAATGAAATGTTGTTTAGATTTACATATTGAAATCAGTTATATACACAATCATAATCATATATATACATATATACATAATCAAAATTAGAGCAACCAGATAAAACTTTTGCACCCTTTCTGTTGGAGTCTCAAAGTTCAGTTTGTATGTTTCATAAGAACCGTACCATTTGCGGTACATTTTGTGTTCCCATTCCTGCATAGCTTTCATTTTCTTTTTTGTTAAGACACCTTAGCCTTTTCTTTTTCCTTTTGAAAAAGAAACAGGGGTTTAAAGTTTGAACAATATATAACACCACAAATTCAAAGCAAAGTATGAATTTGAGAAATCAAACGGTATGATATCACAGTATGAATTTAAAAATCAATTAATTTAAAAAAAATAACTAATGAATTCTATCAGGGCCTATTTGTTGAAATAGAAAAATGAAATGTTGTTTAGATTTACATATTGAAATCAATTATATACATAATCATAATCATATATATACATACATACATAATCAAAATTAGAGCAACCAGATAAAACTTTTGCACTCTTGCTGTTGGGGTCTCAAAGTTCAATTTATATGTTTTATTACATCAATCCAACCCCTAAATAAGTACTGAACATATACATACAGGGATACATTCAACACAACTCTACCTAGATGACAACTAAAAAAAAAACAGGGATACATACATAATCATACATAAAATTATATATATAATACACAGAAATGCATATATATATATACATAGATGACAACTACCAAAAAAAAAAAAAAACAGGGGTGATCTCTAAGCATGTCAATGTTCACATTTCAACCTTATATATATACATACATATTCCAATATCTGAATCTCAACTTTATATATATACATACATAATCATATATGAAATTATATATATAATACACAGAAATACATATACATAGATGACAACTAAAAAAAAAAAACCCAGGGGTGATCTCTAAGGGTCTGTTTGGTAACGTTTACGTTTGTAGTTTATATTTACAAAAATTTTATAAACTAATTTTTGTTTATTTTTTGTTTATTTTTAGAAAAACATAAACTACAAACGCATTTGGTAATTGACAAAATATTTTAAAAAAATTTAAAATATAAAAAATAGTGAGAAATGGCAAGTGGTGGTGGTGGTGGGTGGTGGGTGGGATGGTGGGTGGTGGCGGTGGTAGCGGTGGTGGTGGTGGTGGTGGTGGTGGTGGTGGCGGTGGTGGGTGGGTGGTGGTGGTGGTGGTGGTGGTGGCAGTGGTGGTGGTGGCGGGTAGGTGGCGGGTGGATGGTTGACGGTGGTGGGTAGTGGTAGTTGTGGAGGGGGGTAGTGGATGGTGGTAGCAGATGGGTGGCGGATGGCGAGTGGTGGCGGGTAGGTGGCCTATGGTGGTGGTGGTGGTGGTGGTGGTGGTGGTAGATGGGTGAGTGACGGTAGTGGGTGGTAGCGAGTGGGTGGTGGTTGTGGTAGTGGTAGTGGTAGTGGGCGGTAAATGGTAGTGGCCAATTGGGTGGTGAGTGGTGGTGGTGGTGGTGGATGGGTGGCGGGTGGTGGTGGTGGGTGGTGAGTGGTGGTGGTAGGTGGGTGGCGGGTGGTGGTGGCGGGCGGTGGATGATAGTGGCGGGTAGTGGCGGATGGATGACAGGTGGGTGGTGGGTGGTGGTGGTGGTGGCGGCGGGGGCGAGGGGTGGGTGGGGGCGGGAAGCAAGTGGTGGGTGGCAGGTGGGTGGTGGTGGCGGCGGGTGGTGGGTGGTGGTGGCAGATGGGTGGTGAGTGGTGGTGGTGGAAAGTGGTGGTGGTGGAAAATGGTAGCGGGTGGTGACTAGTGTTGGGTGGTAAAAAAATAAATAAATTCAAAATTCAAAATGGAAATACATTTTTTGAGTTTACATTTTTTGGCCAAATTTATAAACTGAGACCACTGATTTATAAATCAAAAATTTACCAAACAAGTTTTTATTTGAGTTTTTTAAAATTTTGTAAATATAAATAGAAAACTGAAAATGTAAGTGTTACCAAACGGCACCTAAGCATTTCAATGTTCACATTTCAACCTTATATATATACATACATATTCCAATTTCTGAATCTTAACCTTTTATATATACATACATAATCATATATAAAATTATATATATAATACACAAAAATGCATATATATACATACATTTTCGACTCCCATCTCTGAATCTCCCATCTCTCTAATCTCTTTTGTAGTGGCTCCATTCAATCTAATGTTCAATATTGAAGGGGATTTGGGACAGCCACTGTTGATGATGATTAGGAGGAAGAGAGAAGATGAAGAGATTAATAAAGGGTTTGGGGTTCGGTCGCGCCAGCAAGGGTTGGGCTCCAACAAAGAAGCACGTCTGATAGAGGTAGAGAGAGGGTGTGTTCAAAATTTGAAATCAGAAAGAGATGAGAGGAGCATATGTGTGTGTGTGTGTGAGAGAGAGAGAGAGAGAGAGGGTGTATGTTGAAAATGGTTCATATTTTGGACCAAATAGAGGGTGAGTGATACATTGTGAGCCCTTAGATTGAATTAAATCTAAGGGTCCATATTTTGACAACGGGACAAAAGTCCCATCAAGAAAAAAAAAAATAGAGCTGTTTTATTTTATAGATTTATTTGTTAAGACCACTTTCAAATTTTTTTTTAAAATAAAAGTTGATTTATTTGTTTAGACCACTTTCAGTTTATTTATTTAAAAGTTGATTTATTTTAAATTGTTAAGACCATACAATTTATATATTAAAAAAACAAATGAAAATTTTAAAAATTACTAAAAATGAGATTAAGCTTTAAAAAAAATTCCCAAACCAAAGGAGTGGACCTAATTGAATCAAGAAATACCAACTTTTTATGAATAACATAGAGGAATGAAGCCAAAAAAAAAAAAAATTTGAGTTACTAGGACCAAGATAAGTATAGCCAAAAAAAAAAAATTTTTTATTTGAAATATAATAATTATTAACATAATAAGTTTTATGGAAAAAATAGTTAGAAAAATTAATAATTTTATAGAAGTCATTTCTTATTTCTTATTTCTTATTTCAATTATTTCGTAAGTTGTTATACTATATAATTAGGATGTTAGTGCATAATTTATTGGACTGTTATTTTAAGTCAATTTATTGATCAATATAATTTATATAAATGAAAAATATAATTTTATGATTTTTTTAATTGAAAACATAACAAATGAAATCTATGAAATAATTTTTAAAAAATTTATAATCTACATATCTAATCAATAAAATAATTTTAAAAATTTATGAAATCATTCCATATGTGTTATAAAAATACTGATAATTAGAGGATAACCAAAAGAGAAGGAAAAAAAATTTTGAATACTAACAACAAGAACTCATTTTATAATGTTTTAGAATAAAAGAAAATGAAAATACCTTGAAAGTGTGTTTGGAGGGACTTTTTAAAGGAAAATGCTATAGATTCCAAATTTTCTTCTAAATAAATGACTAAATATCTCACATGGATATGGAGTTTGGTAGAAAATTTAGTATCCTTAACATTATCAATTTCTAAATTGACCCTTATTTTTATCATAATAAAAATCTTGTTTAATTTGATAAAAATACATAAAATTGGAGATCGCCAATGAACTATATGTGTTTGAAAATGTAAATGGCTCTTAATAATTCCAATGTTTTGTCAACTTTTTTCAATTTCTAGACGAATTCATAATCAAAATCTAATTCAAATTTGTTTCGATTTTGCCTTATGTCAACATATTCTTAAGTTATGACTACGTCAAGCCACATTTTTAATTTATTGAATTTGCTATTTGCTTGAATACAGTTTACAACTACCATTCTCTCTCAACCATTGGATTTAAAAATTAGAAAATAAAATAAAATAAAATTTTTGTTGGCCTACTCATCTCATCTCATAAGTTATAAATAAGATTATTTTGAGTTATAATTAAAACCATTTATCACTTCAAAAGAATCATCAACACTGTTTTGATTTAGAACCAAAGAACACAATAATGGGTTGTTTAGGAAGTAGGTTGACTTTTTGATTTTTTGATTTTTTTGATTACTTTAACTTGAGGTTAAAAAGTTTAGTTTGGGAAGGACTTTTGACTTTTTTGACTTTTTTTTAAGAGAAAGAATGTAATGATTATGGGTTGGAGTAATGTTTTTTCTTATTAGATAAAAAAACTTATTTTATTTTTTGTGGCTAAAATAGCCAAAAAAAAATCTGGTTTTTGGCTTTCCAAACGAAACCTAAATCATAAACAAAGCATATGTTACACATCTTTCTAACAAAATTTGTACAATATAATTGGTTATTGCATTATTATGTCAACTTCGTATTGTAATGGATTACAAAGTTTTACTCCTCTTGCATCATTCTCTTATTTTATTTTTCTCAATTTTAGTAAGAAAATAGAAAGTTGTTTTTATGTAATCAAATATCCTCGCTGGAACCCCATCAAATCCAATCTTGAATGGCGATCTTTCACTCCCTTCTCCTAGAATAAAATTTAGGCAACAAGTGCATATAGACCTTTTGATAAGAATTCTCTTGTTGGCTTAAAAAAAGTGTTTAGATTGTAGTAGTTTGTGCAAATTGAGGTGATTGAACTAAAAACAAGTGAAATCCTTTCTAGTGAGACATTTGATTGGTTGGATGTGGCGGATTAATTGTTTTGTTAAATTGTTAATCCTTCATTTTTATGAAATAATTAGTACCCATCAAAATTATCTCCCTTCGTGCATCTAATGATGAGAAAATACTTTTTCAAATTTCAACTCATTTATCCCATGTTTAATAATATTTTTATTATGTCACACACAGGTCATTACTTCTTATAATATGTGTGTGGGCGATTTTCTGACCACACTGCTCACTTAGTAATCAACTGGAGAGCACCGGCAGAATAGATGGCACCTGACTGACCTGCAACAGAAATATAAGAATCCCGCGGTGGTTCGTCCACCCGGGGGCACTCCGACGATCAAGTCAGTATATCTCTCAAAGATAAATCAAGTGCTAAACTCACAAGCTTGAGTATCCAAAGCATACCTTAGACCCATGGGGGTGCCTCTCTTTTATAGCCAATACAATCCTAGTCCCAATAGGAGCCTGGCCCTAATGGACTCAGGATTACTGCTAATCTGGGACTCTCAGTGGGATTAGGATAAACTCTCTAAGAGTCTTATCTTTACCCAAACTGAAGTCTTCTCCCAATCTAGGACTCTTGTCCATATCCAGGTTGAGTTCCCTCTTCATTCTAGGACTCTTGTCCCCTATCCGCTTATGTCGGATTCCGATATCTTCGGAGATAGCCTCGGCCTAACCGAGATCACCTCGGCATCACGACCAGGACACGTGGCACCTCGGCTGACACGTCGGTGTCACCTTGCCACGTGTTGGTACTCAGAAAATATATCCTCACAACTGCCCCCTAGGTTCTATTACCTCGACATTTTGAGGTGATGGAACCTACACTGTTCGTTCATCTGTGCCCCTCTATTCGAGATGAAATTTGCCAACCTCAAAGTTCCCTGGACTCTACTGTCCACTAAGTATCAAGCTTCATGCCTTCCAAGCTGCTTGAGATCATACCTCCTAGCCGAGGTTCTGGTTCCATTAATTCGTAAACTCCAAAAGCTTTGCAACTGCTCCACTCACACTCTCTGGTGAGTTCGATTTCGATCATCTATTTGACTCAGATCTTCATATCGACGTTCATTTCACTTGGTAGGTTCATAAACTCAGTACTTGCTATTAAGCTCAATATTTTATAACTCTTCGAATCATTATTTGCCCTCTGTTGCCTTCTATTTTCGCCTATTTTCAAGTTTTGAATTGTTTAAATGCCTAGCACTGTTCTTGTCATATCCTCTTTCTGTTGCTAGCATCGTGTTTGGGCCATTACTTTCTTGTTCTTCACATACTCACTTAGTGCCTATGCACTTAGCTTTATTCTTGAACTTTGTCGTCTTCTTGACTCTGATTTTTCTCTTTTTTCATTCAATCTTCTGGCTTTTTTCCTTTCTAGCTCTTTTGCTTAAATCTATCATTGTTCCAAGCTTTCAAGCTTCTGCAACTGTCTTCGTTCCTTTTGACTGATGAAGCTTTCGTCATTTTGTCATTGTCGTCAGACTTCGGCAATTCTCATTCCGACTTCTCTTTTTCTGGTAAGCCACTGTTCCTCCTGGTTTTATTACTTGTTGCTTTCCAAGAAGCTCTGCTTCATTTGTTAATCATCATTGTTGTTTCCAAATCATCTTCTTGAATACACACTGTTCACATATCTGTTGATTTCGCCTTCGTTCTTGGCTTGACACACCTATGCAATCTTTTGTCTTGAACACTTGCACTTGTTTCACCACTTTCTTGCTATTGTTCTTGAGTCCGTATTTCGTGTCTTTTTCCGTGTTTTTGCTTTCAATCCCCTTCAAAACTCCGAGGTGCCAATCGCCGAGAAGAGCGTCGATCAAACTCTTCAGAGATTGATCTTTGAGCTCGTTCGTTTGAGAAGTTCCTTTAAAGCTGCCTTCCGGGGTGAGACACAACCCGCCGCCGATGCCGAGTAATTTACTTTTTCTTGAAATTAGTGCCGAGGTAACGGTAGAAAAGCTCCTCAATTATTCGAGGTCGAACCATCATCGTCTGTCGAAGCGGATCGATCAAACGTTCTTGCTTTTAGTCCCTAATTCTTTAAGGTCTTCATTTTACGTACTTGCTAACCTTCTCACTCTTAACAAGCTAGTGGGTCATCTCGGATGATCATATCTAAACGCCTTTTCGGTGTTATCTCAAATATACCAAACTTGTAAATTGCTTCAAATTTCAACAAGTGGTAGACTTCATAATCTTTGGTTAACTCATCTTGCAATTTGCTCAAAAATTTCCAACAAGTGTTATCATTCCTTGCTCCTACATCTTCTCTCTGCCCCTAATGTGAACATAAGTTGCACTTAGGATCACATTAGGGAAGTTGGCTTCGCGTCAGTAATCACAAACCGATGTGTTCTTCTTTCACGATGTATTAAAACTTCGGTATTTAATTCGCCCCCTTTAGACCCTCTTTCTCTTGGCCTTTGCAAACTATCATCGCTGTTTCTTGAAGTATTTATTCCTTTCACAATTCTGGTCACCACTTCGTGCACTTAGTGGTTCTGTTCTAATCAAAACGACGTTTGACTCCGGCGAATCTTTTGTCGAACTTGTAAATTCTCTCGCATTTCAACAAGTGTTTAAGCCATTCTTCATTCTCGATTTTAACTCGCTTGTAAACTTTTCTCGGGTTTTAACATCATCTCGCTTAACTTCTAAGCATCATCTCATTTAACCGGTTAAACATCATCTCGCTTAACCGGTTAAGCATCACCTTTAACCGGTTAAACATCATCTCGCTTAACTTCGGTTAAGCATCATCTCGGCTTAACTTCGGTTAAGTATCATTCCTTCCTTGTCGTTTGTACTCTTGTACCTTTAGACAATGTAAGCTCTGCATATGGCCGATGTGCCCTTTGTTCTTGAATGTCTAATTCAACTTTCCTTCTCTGAATGCTTGTGCTTTTGTCTTTTCTTGATTGCCTTCGTATGATTCTATACTTAGAATATTCTGCGTGCCTTTCATCTTTTGCCTTCTTTGTGCAATCTTCTCGGGGTTACATACCTCGGGTATAATAACTACAAACTTTACTTCGGTAAGATACTGACCTGCAAACTTTTCATGAATTTCAACAAGTATATATACTTACAAACTTTTCTCAAATTTCAACAAGTGTTTAAACAAATTTCTCTTCAACCTGTAAATTGCTACAAATTTTAACAGACGATTAAAATATCATATATCGGCTTAACTTCACCTTTGCTACAAATTTCAACATGTAAAAACATCACCTCGGCTTAACTTCGGTTAAGTATCATCTCGTTTTTAACCAACTTGTAAATTGCTACAAATTCCAACAAGTGATAGACAATGATCTCGGTCTATCTTCAACTTGTAAATTGCTACAAATTTCAACAAGCGATAGACAATGATCTCGGTCTATCTTCAACTTGTAAATTGCTACAAATTTCAACAAGCGATAGACAATGATCTCGTTCTATCTTCAACTTGTAAATTGCTACAAATTTCAACAAGCGTTAAGGAATGGTTTCACTCAACAACTTGTAAATTGCTACAAATTTCAACAAGTGTTAAGGAATCTTTGTCGACTTTAACAACTTGTAAATTGCTACAAATTTCAACAAGCGTTAAGGAATGGTTTCACTCAACAACTTGTAAATTGCTACAAATTTCAACAAGTGTTAAGGAATCTTTGGTCTTAACCCGGTTAAGAATCTTCTCGCTTAACTCTTGTTAAGCATCTTCTTGGCTTAACTTCGGTTAAGAATCTTCTCGTCTTAACTACGCTTAAGCATCTTCTCACCTAACTCTTGTTAAGCATCTCCTTTGCTTAACTTCGGTTAAGTATCTTCTCGGCTTATCTACAGTTAAGTATCTTCTTGGCTTAACTTTAGTCTGATCTTGTGTGTTTCCTTTTTATCCTCTAGGATCTTAGATTTGCTCATTGTGCTCTTCTCTTCTCGGACTTAAGCTCGAGATCTTATCTTCTTAGATCTGCTCACTTGGTTTGAGCTCTTCTTTTCTGACCTACTCATCTAGGCCGAGATCATGTCTTCTAGGATCCGGATCTGGAGTCCGGATCTGCCACTTAGGCCGAGCTCTCGCCTTCTCTGCCTACTCATCTAGGCCAAGATGATGTCTTCTCGGATCCGGATCCGAATCCGTGATCTGCTCACTTAGCCGAGCTCTTCTGTACTTGAATGTCATCTCTTTGGGAGTGCTCATGCCCTCTGCCTTTGCATCCCTTCTGGAAGGGTCTTCGTTCCTCTACAGGTATCTATCGCTCCATACCTAGAGGTCATCTTTGTTGTAGTATCCGCTTTGATCTGTTGTCTTTGGTGCGTCACCTTCATGGCCGGCGTCTTTTACTCCGTGACTCTGGTCACGAGTTTTTGTGTTGTGGTTGTCCCCTTCAACGTCGAGGTTGATAGGTCTTCCACTCCCAGCAGGAGCGTTGTCTCCAATCTGATCCTTCTGTGCTTCACTGGCCATCTATTCTTCTTTCTTTCCCACAGACGGCGCCAAATTGTGTGGGCAATTTTAAACCACCTTTGCCGCTTAGTAGTCAACCTGGAGAACCCAGAATAGATGGCACCTGGCTGACCTGCAACAGAAATATAAGAATCCCGCGGTGGTTCGTCCACCCGGGGGCACTCCGACGATCAAGTCAGTATATCTCTCAAAGATAAATCAAGTGCTAAACTCACAAGCTTGAGTATCCAAAGCATACCTTAGACCCACGGTGCCTCTCTTTATAGCCAATACAATCCTAGTCCCATAGAGCCTGGCCCTAATGGACTCAGGATTACTGCTAATCTGGGACTCTCAGTGGGATTAGGATAAACTCTCTAAGAGTCTTATCTTTACCCAAACTGAAGTCTTCTCCCAATCTAGGACTCTTGTCCATATCCAGGTTGAGTTCCCTCTTTATTCTAGGACTCTTGTCCCCTATCCGCTTATGTCGGATTCCGATATCTTCGGAGATAGCCTCGGCTTAACCGAGATCACCTCGGCATCACGACCAGGACACGTGGCACCTCGGCTGACACGTCGGTGTCACCTTGCCACGTGTTGGTACTCAGAAAATATATCCCCACAATATGTAAATCACTTGATTGAATTTTTATTTTTATTTTTTTAATTGAAGAAGCAATACCCAACCCAACCTAATTTTAAAACCAACCACCTAAGAGGATATTTGAGATGATCTAAATAAGTATATTTTTTTATTTTTTATAAAAAAAAAATATATCAAAAAAATAGAGTGATAATATAACAACAAAAATAAAAAAATAAGAAAATGTAAAATGCCAAATAATACTTAATTAACTGACAAAGTCTGCTTTGGACCACATACTTGAACCCACATAGAGAACGTGTACGTGTACAGCTTTGTGCTCTGACTGATGACTTTCAGATCCAAAATGGTCCAAACCCAAAACAACTGATGAGTACTATTATTAATTGAACTTCATATGATAAGTAGTTTTTGTTGGTAGCATTGAACTCTACTTGTGCTTCAACCTTTGAATCAATCACTGA
The DNA here is from genome assembly GCA_025200525.1 of Camellia lanceoleosa. Taxonomy (NCBI): domain Eukaryota; kingdom Viridiplantae; phylum Streptophyta; class Magnoliopsida; order Ericales; family Theaceae; genus Camellia; species Camellia lanceoleosa. The sequence goes on from CM045769.1 coordinate 169,640,901, forward strand.
CTGACAGTGAGGTTCGTTTGTTTTGACGAAATTTTTTTATTCCCTGAAAATGATTTTATGATTATTTTTTTAAAAAATAATTTTCTTTTATATTTGGTTATTACTTTAGAACTAACCGTGATTATATTAGTAATAGTCACCGTGGTGGCTATGGTGGCGACATGTTGGTGATAGATTATGTTAATTAGATCCAATTAGAAATGTTTTGCTCTCTTTATTATTTGAAAGAGGGATCATTGTTGAGGTTGTGATTTTTTTGATAATTTAATATTTAACCATTTTTTATTTATTTATAGATTTATTTAAATATTATTTTTTGACATCAGAAAGTTATTTTGAATAATAGTTACTTTTATTGTATACACATAGACATAGGGTTTTTTTAGAAATTAACTAAGATTAACTTCTTAGTTGACTTTTAATTTTTTATGAAAAGATATAAAAAAAATAATTAAAAAAATTGTTGACCTTTTTTTTTTTTATAATTTTTTAACTTTTTGATAAAATAAGAACTTCATTATAGTGAAAATATAATAAATACACTTTTCTCGACTTGGGCCCTAGATGAGCACCTAAGCTGCCTACTGCCTACTTGATTATGGGCTTTGTATCGACAACGCAAATTGGGCTGAAGTCCTTCTTTCTGGTGTCTGGGAATTAAAGCCCAATGGATTCTTTTGTTGTTATTTAAAGCCCACCAAACCTGAGTAAATGGGATTTCCTGAACCAGCACGGAATAGGATTATGGAGGTTAAATCCTTGTTTATTTTGTTAATTATACCTTAGTAGTTGACTCTTGATTTATTTATTTATACTTTTTATTTTTGGATTTCATATTATTTTTTAATAATAACAATAATTTTGAAAAAAAGACTATTCTATGATGAAATTATACAATTATTAAATTAATCTTGCTTTTTATATGATTGATCTAGAGGCGAAAGTCTAAAAAATTAACAAATCAAATCATTAAAATCGGACCCATAATAAATTCACGAGCTCAAATTATACAGTCCAATCCTTTAGAAGAGGGGAGAAAAAGCCTATCCTAATTGCTAACTCACTATCCTACAAATATCATCTAAAAACTCTCTATTTCTCCTACCCTTCTAGTCAACAATCTTCCAAATTGGAGAATTGTTTGTTCCACAAAGACAAAATAACAAGTCTATTATCACCTTACATAGCTTTTGTTTTGTTTTGTGTTTTTTGACTTGTGCATTTTTTTAATTCACTTATTTTTGTTCATTTTGTCTTCTTAACTCAACATTTACTATCCTCCAAGAAGATAAAACTCGTGGAGCAAAAGCTTTCCTTAGTAGGATAAAAACAAAAGATTCAAGAAACTTTAAATTCAAAAAGGCTACATGTTTTCTATTGTTTTCATGTTCATTTTTATTTTTGTTTTTGTTTTTGTGTTTTTAAAAACAAAAACAAACAAAAGTACCAAAACACTAGCTTTTTGTTTTAGAAAGTTCTCATTTGCAGTAACTGTACCATTGTTGACTACATATTTTGTACATACCAATCGCAACTTAACACGTGGCTTGAAAATGGTAATTTGGAGAGTTAATACGAGTCTCCAATCAGCAACAGACAGGTGACAGTTTATATTGGTAATGGTGGGTCTGCGTCGCATAGAAACAGTTAGAAGGTGCGAAGTGACGTGACTCAACGGTTATTCACAATTCAAATTCAAATTCGAGAGAGAAGCCCAAATGCAAAGAAGGCATCGTGGGAACAAATTGTTCAGGGCCATAACTAGATATCGTGGAAGTACATTTCGACGGTTGGAAGCCCATTTCGACGTTACCATTGGGAAGTATAAATAGAGGAGAAAGTCCCAGAATGAAGGATCCAGACTCAGATTCAGAAATCAATTTATTTACTTCATATTTCTTTCTAGTTTTTATATTTTCAGTTTTTCAATTCCTATACTGCACTTTATTTCCTAAGAGTAGTTTTAACTAGTCGCTACTGTAACTTTTTCAAGACTTGGTCATTTCATTGTAAGTTCTTATTTACCTAATAAAATTTAGTTTCTGAACTATTTTGTATCTGTGATCATTTATAAGTTTCTCCTCAAAAGCCATCAGTAAATGTCCTCTTCATTGAGGCTGAAAGAATTGCAACACAATCGTCTGATAATTGGTTGGCAATTAAAATTCTTTAAGAACTTATTAATCCTTACTGGCATGCTTTAAATTATATAATTAACTTTCGAAAGCCAAAAAAGACAACAACCATCCTCCTATTCCAAGCCTTATTCTGCCAAAGCTTTTGTGAAAAAAAGTCTATGAACATTCGAGTGCTTCAATTTCTGAAATTGAATTGAAATTAAAAAAAATAAATAAATAAATACAAATGGTAAAAAAAGAAAAAGGAAAAAATAAGTTAATATGTAATACCAATGACATCAACAAATATTTGCTTCTGTGATGTAGAACGCATGGGACAAGAGGTTTTGGAACAATTGGCTTGACAGAAGCACCGGAAAAATAATGCCCAACTGTAAAAAAAAAAAAAAAAATCAATTTTGTTAGATGAGCTTCAAATTTGATCATCTATTTTGGATTTCAGGCAAATTCTGTGGCTTGGGCCCCAAATTAGTGTTTTTGCCTTTCATAATTTTTTTTAGTCTGCTTAGGAATATCTGTTTCCAAACGTTCCTAGTATTCAAATTTGGGCTTAACCAAAATGAGTCAATTTGGATAATTTTTTTAATAGGTATTTTCTATTCAAATGAGAGTTTCTCTTATTATCAATAAGAAACATATAAACTTTAGAGCAAGATAGTTCATCAAATAATATTTAAATTTCTCTTTATGAGAATTTCGTCTCTTGTGTATTTTAGAATTTTAAGGTAAATTACCAATAAATCCTAATAGTTGGATTTAATTCTCATCAAGTTTTATTGACAATAAGTCTTAATAAAATGGTCGCTAAAAATAATTTTTTGTGATGATTTTTTTTTTTTTGTATATATCGTTAAAAATTGATAATTAATGACTTTTTTTTTTATCAAATTTTTTAAAATTATCGCTAAAACTTGCAATCAGTGACATTTTTCATTGACGAATTTTTCAATCAGTTGCTGAAAATTAAAAATTAGCGACGTGTCTTTGTGATGGTTTTTTTAACTATGACTAAAACTTACAATTAGTGATATTTTTTGTGACAAAATTTTTAAACTGTCGCTGAAAATTAACAATTGGTGACGTTTTTTTAATAGTGTGTAATGAAAAACGTCATTAATTATCATAGAACCTATTGGATAATAAGTCTATCTATTAGGATCTACACGTAAATCCCCATAGATTTTATTATTTTGTTGTGTCAATTCAATATATAGAAAAACTCGTATAATTACCGACACAACTCCCTGTTATACTCATTTGATATGTCACCTTTTCCACGTTCAATACGACACCTGCATGACATTTTACTGAGTAGAAAGGATACATAGATTATTTAATTTCGGCCGCATTGCCAAGACTTGGAGTAGAAAATAATTAAGAGGTCACGTATTGAAGTTAATATTTAATTAATGCCTAAAAACACATGTGATGATTAGGGCATACTATAGTAGAGAAAAAAGTGGTTCACTTGCAAATTATGTTCGATCAAAACTTCTCAAGAGGGAAACGGCTCCATTTCAAGATTAATAATAATAATAATAAATTTAGAAACACAAAAAATTGATTGTAAAATCAAACACAACAAATTTGAATGGACAACAAATTTTAAGAGAAGGTCCAACCAATGAATTCTACGAGTATCATTCAGTGTTTGATTTCTATTTCGTTTTTCATAATAAAGGGTTTGGATTAAATAGTGTTGTTCAGACCTATGGTGGACTTTACAAAATAAACAATTTAGATACAACACCTTCTAATTCAAATCTTGGAGTAGAGGTATAGCCCAACCTCATGACAAAACTGTACTATTAAATAATGATGGAGATAGGGGTGGCCAAAATGAATTTGTCAACAAAATTAACAGTAGAAAGAAAGCATGAGGAGAGAGAATAAAGGGTCTATATATGGTAGAGACATTCCATCCATGACTTAATAACTTAACCAACCATGCTTTTAAAGGCAAAGCCCCAATCTGTTATCTTACTGATTAAATTAGTTTCATATTCTTAGGGTGGGGACCCAAATGAATGCAACTCACTCTCATATATTGCTCCCCCTTAAAGCTAAGTATAATCAATCATTTCTCATTTTCAATTCATTTTCCCAATTATGGGTTTTTTTTATAAAACAAATCATATGCACATAATTTTCAAAGTTTGGCTTGCAATCTATCCAAGCAAAAGTCACTAATTTTCCACATCAATGTGGTGGATGATTTGCATCAATCAAGGGACACTTCATTCTCAACTCTTCCCTAGCTAGCTACATCCATATATATTTGGACATGGTCTACGTATATAAGCATGAATATATACTATACCACTTTCCCTATCAAAAGATCATAAATCATCTTAATTTCATAAACAACAATCACATTAATTATATATACTAATGAAAAATTATGGGTATTGCTATTCCCACTAAGCTTTTCTACAAATACACCCTCTTTTTGTTTTGAATAATGCTTGGGAGCGCCTTGAATCCCCGAATCTGAATTGTAAACGCAAGCAGAGAGGAGAGAGAGAGAGAGAGAGAGAGAGAGAGAAGAGGAGGAGTCGTCGCTTCAGGAGGGAGCGGGAGGCCGTCGTCGTCGCGTTCGGAGTCGAGCTCGTCGTCGGTCGCTCTGTCCGTCGTCGTCGCGCCTCCCTCGCCCCCCGCCCACCGCTCCTCCCCCGCCTCGTCACCGCCCCCCCCCCCCCCGCTCCCTCCCCCCTCTCCCTCCCTCCCCTCCTCCTCCTCTCTCCCTCTCTTCCCTCCTCCTCCTCCTCCTCCCTCCCTCTCCCCTCTCTCCTCCTTCTCCCTCCTCTCTTCCAAAAAAAAAAAAAAAAAAAAACTCGGCGAAGATTTCAGCGAAGGATTTTTTTTGAAGTTAACGTTTTGTTTTTCATTAATTATACAAAATTCCAATAGCACCCTTGATACACTTGCACAAATGCCTGTAAATGTTTGAAAGATTAGTTAATACTGAAGGATATTATTGTAATTTTATACAATGGAGACAAAAGTAGAGTGGAAATAGTACCACCCAAAATTATATCACTGTTAAGCACGGGAAGTTCTTATGATGTCTAATAACTATGGGGATTCTCCAAGGGAACATAGACATCTAAGTTATTAATTTGGAACTTCATTGGTAGCAATTAACCCTAATGAGGAATGTCTAGCTAGCAAGAAATGCAATGAAAAACCATAATTCTAGAATCTTGTGGACGAGGTGCTATTTTACCAGGAGTACTTTCAAATCTCAATGTCTGCTATGTAGATTGCCTTTTCCATATTCTCCTTCTACAGATTGTAAAAGACCAAATTGATTGACCAAATTGACAATGTAACAAGAGTAATGATACAAAATTAAAAAAAATATAAAATTTATGTACCCATCAAGACATTATTTTAAAACAGTGTACCTATTAAAATGATATTTAAAATGTCACCGTCACATTATTTTGATAAAAAAAAATCTATACGATTGTTATTATTATTTTATTTGAAAGAATAGTATTTTTCATCTAACAATGGGAGCCAAATAGTGGCTGAATGAAATGTGGATGATGTTGAATAACTGCCCATTGTTATACTTCAAATAATTGAGTCCTCACTCCTCAGAAAATTGCCTCACTCAAATGTAAGTAATACACTACAACAAAATACACCTTTGGCAACTAAAACAAATTTAGTCGCCAAAAGTCTTGGAATTGGCGACTAAAACTTTTTTTTGGTCGCCAAAAGTATAAAATTTAGCTCCTAAATTTTTTTAGTGGGGATATGTTGATTATTGGCGACTAAAAAATAATTTAGTTGCTAAATATACTAGAATTGGCGACAAAAAAAAATTTCGTCACCGTATATTGAGTTTTGGCTACTAAAATATTTAGTCGCCAAATGTAAAATTAAAAATTTATTTTTTATCTTTTGGCGACCAAAAGTTTAGTCGCCAAAACATGTTTTCAACAACCAAAAATTAGTTTAGTCGCCGTATAGTAGGTATTGGCTACTAAAATATTTAGTCGCCAAATGTATAAAAAAAATAAAAAAATAAAAATAAAAAAAAAAAGGCTATCTTTGGCGACCAAAAGTTTGGTCGCCAAAACATATTTTCAGCAACCAAAACTTAGTTTAGTCACCAAAAAATAAAAAATTGGAGGGAGACATTTCTAATTTAATTTTGAGGGATTTATAAAAGTAATTGGCGACTAAAAAATTTAGTCGCTAATGGTGTAATATATATATAATTGGCAACCATTTGGTATTTTAGTTGTCAATTGTATAAAATGATATATATATATATATATATATTGTACCAAACCAAACCCTAAAATAATTTGCGCCTCTCTCTCTCTCTCTCTATTTTTGGCGTCCGTCTCCCTCTCCCTCTCCCTTCCCGTCTCCGCTACTCTTGTCACGATCCAAACCGGCCCCTATAGGTTTAGCATCGTAACCGCCTAGTAATCCTTGGATTACCGAAGGCCTCTGAACAGATTAACAAGATTAAGGGGCTAGCGGAAGCAAATACATAAATATAGTTCTCCAATGAGCTGTGCTGACTTATATGAAACAGAATAATTAAAACTTTATATACATAACCGGTAGTCAACCATACATTATAGCCACACACATTACATTATTTTAAATACATTAACGACATCAAATCAAGTCTTATATAAAATGAAAATCACGTAACTTAAACACAAGACGCTTCAGAACCTCCACGTGAGGCACAATGGTTGGTCGACAATGTAACACGATCCAACAAAAGCCTTTAAGCTCGAACTCCAGAATGCTCACCTATACATATATATATACAAACAGTGAGCTAAAACCCAGTGAATAACATTAAGGTAAAGGGGTTAATGAACGAAATCCGAACATAACATAAGCGGAAAAACAGATCATAGTATAATCATCCCCATATCAAAACATAATAATGGTACATCCCATAGAACACATAACAGGACGTCTTCCGACTAGAGTAACCGGTTCCGGATACCGATTAAACACATATCACCACAATGAAGTGGCTAACGAGATATTGTAAACTTGTATGTCATGGACCCGCATTTTTATGCCGTCCTCCATGACTTAGGACTATCTATGGATGCCATAATAGATTTCAAACTTGGGATGTTCGTTCACATAAAACAGATATCATATCAGAAATCATAGCTTATCACATTTCATTTGGAACATAATTCATATGAATGTATCTTCACGATAACGCTACTCACAGTGATTCTAATAAGCGGTCAATCAATCATCGAGTCTTGACCTACAATCACAAAATACATAACATAAGCATGTCTTATCATTACACATTCAACTGGCCATTAAGGCTTAGCTTTTATTACATTGGTCCTTATTCTATCTTTTCACATTGCCTAAAACACACACACTTACAGTCTCGGAATTTAGTACATTCTTTTCTTAGTGTGTTTCTAACCCATAACCTCATTACTATGGCTTAATTAAGGCTTAGGAATGCCTAAGATGCAATGAGGATGCCAAAACATGCCTTGGAACACTTAGACAAAATTCTGAAAATAAGGTCCACGCTCGAGCGTGACTTTCCTCGCTCAAGCGGACATGTAAATATGAGAGGGGTCGCTCGAGAGCACATTTCTTCACTCGAGCGATCTGTAAACATGGAAAAAAGTACTGGTTGGTCTCGATCTACGCTCGAGCGGACATGCAAAATGAGATTGGTCGCTCGAGCGATCTGTAAAAGACATGAAACTTCTGGGAGCTTGCAATTCACGCTCAAGCGGACTTTTGGTCGCTCGAGCGGAGTGCACGCATTTAGAGTGGTCGCTCGAGCATGAACTTCCACGCTCGAACGTAGATGCAAATTCTGGAATTTCCAGATTGCACCTTCAAGCTCAAAACTCGAATTCCACCTTTCAAAACACATCTCTTAGGCCTTAAAACTTGAGATAACATAGTAAACTTGTAAAGCATGAAGAATTTAGGATCATTTCATAAAATCATGACCCAAGGTTTTGCCAAAAGCTCACATTTCAACTTGAAATTTAAGAAACAAAGCATGCATGTAAAATCTTTCAAACTCTTTTCTTCAAAACTCAAGAACTAGCAAATTGAGCTCATAAGCCCCATGCATATAAGAAATTCTCTTGCAAAACATGAACTTTAGTGATTAACATGGCTATTCTAACATGCAAGTACCAAATAGCTTACTAATATAACTTAGATGCTCAAAATCAAACTTAACATGCCAAAACTCTATATATTCATGCATGCATGTAGATTTCTCTTCCAAATTCTCTTTCAAGACTTCAAAACATGGAATTGACTTACAAAACTTGATGAAATATGCATGCATGTACCATTCAACCTCCATATTCAACACCATTGGTGAAATACAAAACTAACATGGTAATTTAACACCTACATGGGCATGTATGTATGAATTGTAACTCAAATCCTTATTCTAAGCTCAATGTACACCTTTAAACTCATAATCTACATGTTGATGACTTAGATTCATAAATTAGGGTTTGAATTCATACCTATAGTCTTGAATTAGTCTAGCTCTTGCACAATATCAATGAATTCAAGCAAAGTCTTCAACTCTACCTTCAATCTCTCCTACCCTCTCTAGAATTGTGTTCCCTCTCTCTCTAAAATGAATTCCTCAGATTTTTCCACTCAAGGGAGATAAAACAAATGAGCTCAAATGAGCTTATATCTCATATATATGTTTAGGGGCTAAAACACATTAAATAAAACATAAGGCATGCCAAACGCGACTTAACGAATCGTTCTAAATCAATTTTTAATAAAATTTGCCATAGTGTTCTAAAAATTCCAAATAACACATTAATGTAATCAATTTCGGTTTCGGGTGCCGATAAGGCTTTCAATTTCCATTTTTAAAGCGGTGTCCCAAACAGATGTTCCTACAAGTAACAGATGGAAAGCCAAAAGCCAAAATCATGTAAAATACAAGATAAACACATAATTTATTTTAATCCTCTCATTAACATCCTTAAATACGGGTTAGTAGCTAATTACGGATTAGGGTTATTACAACTCTTCTCCCTCCCTCTCTCATCGCCGCTTCTTCGCTTCGTCGGAACCCGGAGTCCCTGCTCCTCTTCTGCCCTCACCATCGTCATCGTGAGTACCGCCAATCTTTCCACGCCGCCGCCTCCTCCTCCTCCTCCTCCTCCTCCTCTGCCAATCTTCACAAATCCACCGCCGCGAGATCCAGAGGCTTCATCACGAGATGAACTCGCCCATTGATGTCTGCCTCGCGTATTCTCTCTCAAAATATTCAGAGGTTTCTTGTGGAGATCTTAAAGATCTGATTGGTCTTTTTGATTCTTCGTCTAAGGGAGATTGAAAATAGGGATTGTATTTACTCGATTGTTCTCTTCGCTTTTTGGTAACAAACTCATTCTTGGTCCTGACAATGCTGGAAAAACCACAATTCTCAGAGATAATCAATCCCAACCTTATCGTTAATGTTCACTTAAGTTGGAGTTTGGTTTTTGTCTTTCAGAGATAATTAAATAATATTTTTTCGTAATTCATGTTTCATGAATTTTCGGATATCCGATCAAATGTTGCTCAAATTTGTGGTTTCAAGTATATTAATGATCAATTTTTTAGTTTTTGATGGGGCATTATCTCTAATCTGAATTCTAAGTGGAGCCAAAATGCAAGAAGAGGTGACTAATCACGATGCTTGCTGTGGAGGTACTCATTTTATTGTGTATTAGCTTTGCAGTATTGTTGTTGTGTTTGTGGAAATTGTACAGTGTAGAGAAGATACTGTGCTTGCACAAACTAAAGGTTTTCTTAATTTTCCATGTTGAACCAAATTATATATAAATGTTTGTTATTCGTGCGCCAAAAAGGAGGGGGGAAAATGGCAGCTACTTGTTGAAGTGCGGAGTCGTTAAAACACATTAAAACTAAATTATTAAGAATCAAACGCGAATCTATTGTGATATGCTTATTACTGGTTATATTCTGTATATGCAAATAGCATAGTAATTGTTTTACTCACTCCCCACCCAAATTTTGTTTTGATTTTCCTCTTTTTTGAGGGAAATAAAAGAAAGGGAGAGAAAAGAGAAAGAATGGGTGAATTTCAAAACTTTGATGTGAATTATTGACTGCTACGTTAGCATGGGGATATGATAAGGCTGTGCAGTCTGCACTAGCAAATCAAGCCTTCGATGCACATTACAATTTAAAGAAGAAAATGTGGTTCTGATTTCTGATGATGCAATTTTATTCTACTTATGGGATTAGGCTTTTGTCCGCACAATTAGCAAGTTTGTTCTATTTTTTTGGGTGGTTTCAGAATATTATGAGCAAGATTTTGTAGTTGAACTAATTTTTGATTTGACGAATTGAACTGCTCATTTTCATTTGGTTTTAGTCTCTGGTGATTTTATTCAGACCGACCACCACTCTATGCCACTGTCGATATTGGCGCATTGCTACAACGGTATTACATTTGTTATATAGGGTGTAACACATAGCTAGGGCAAGTTCTCTAGATTGTGAAGTGTAGCCTTTGTTTTTGTTGTTCATTATCTACATATGATGCTATACAAAATTGTATTCAAATTATTATTATTTTTAGACTATCAACTGTTTATATATATTTCGAGATCCGAAAACTGTGCCAGAGGCAGAATTGCAGGCTGCATATAAGTTGGGACCAGTTTGCTAGAGGTTCAGTGGGTAGTGTGTATTGCCATGGTTAGAGAAACAGTGTATACTATTAGATAAACATATTAAGACAAGACAAAAATGATATGGCTTTTATCATCTATTAAAATTTTATTTTGCTTTTAGAAAAAATAAATCAATTGGCATTGTGTTTGGCCCAGTAAATTTTGTAAAATTTATGGTGGTAAAACAGACTAGCTATATAAGTCTTGTTAAAAGTAGAGTTTGCTATTATGTCCTAAGTGCTTTGTAAAATATATCATTGTTTGTCCCAAAATAATTATTGTGCATTATGTCCTAAATGCTTTGTTTTGGGTTTTAATAATTAATTGCAATTTGTAATCATCAATTTAAGTGGATGAAAATGGGTTGAAATTCATGCATGTTAGTACATTGGATGCTTGATGGGTGGGCAAGTGGATGCATTTCATATGCATATGACTCTGGTGTTGGGTTGTTGATATTTTCTTAAGGATTAGCAGATCCTGACTTATCTGAACCTTGGAGTAGCTATTCATATGCATTAGATATATTTTCATGTTTTCATATGCACTTGGCCATTGTGACCAAATCGGGAATATTTGCTTAAAAAAGAGACACTATGCAGTAATCGCTAATAAAAAATGTGAATAATACACTTGAGAAATTAGTTACCTAACTTGTTTAAGAATATGTTATGTTCTGGGGGTTGCCATTGTTTGTTGGAGGATAGTTGTTTTGTAGATGCCTTAAGGAATTATAACCCTTAATGGAAAGCACATGAGTCACTATGTTTCTGGGTGCACAATGGTTGAAATTTTTTCTAGAATCTAGTAATCCTTGCTTCATTGAAACTTTGTTATCTATCCATTATTACTACATATTAAACCTGGACAACTTTAACTTGTCGAAAAAAAAAAAAAAAAAAAAAAAAAAAAAGCATGGACAACTTTTGGTGTCTACGCGGTCTTCACTAAAAATGATCAAAATGGCCCAATGGTCTTGATTACTGATCACAATAAGAGGCCATATCGGTTTGTGATTGGCAGATTTTTGGATCAATTTCTTTGCATTTTCTATTGTTTGCCTCCAAAGAAATTATAGTTGATGTTCTTTGCTTTTCAATAGGTTATATTGTAGCATGTTTGGGTCAAATGAAGAAGATGTATTGCTTTTAAAAGAACCTACAAAGAATGTTCATGTAAACATAAGACACACCAAGGTATCACTTTAATGACACTTCATAATCAATCTTTCATTAACCTACTAGTATTTGTAATGTGTAAAGATTTATATCTGTGGCTGTTTTTGTAGGTCTTTTTGATAAACGCAGTTGATCCATTGTCTGGCCTGACATTAGTATGGGAATGTGAGGCACCTCATTGCATAGTTGAGCACCATAAAGGGTTTCTTTATGTAGACTCCATTTTTGACCGTCTTCAAGATTTGGACGTCACCGTTTGAACACGCGGTGATTATCCATGTTTGTGTTCGTTTGGAGTTCCCGGAGGTCTCGGCTACGCGCCTTGCCTCAGGATCTCCGAACTCGACTGTTTAGTGTCTGGTTTTGCACCAAACACTTGTGTTTTGCCTTGAGGCGTGAAATGCCTTTGAGGCATCCCCACACATCACCGCCGTGGCTAGAGGCCACCGTTGGTATTTTGTTTCCACCGCAATGTATGTTGCGGTCGGCTTTTTTGTTGCCGGTCGGATCAATTTTGTCAAAATGGAAATTTTGAGCATGACATCGCTCATCTGCTTTTGCAGATATTTTAGGACAGCTGTGTGGCATTTGGTTCCTCTCCATACACGTGTATGGAGGGATGCCCCCCTTGTTAGCTTATTGAATAAGCTTTGCAAGATGGGTTGCCTATAAGAGAAGGGGGTCTTCTCTTGGCATGAAGGTTAGAGAATTTTGTGAGAAAAACACAGAGGAGAGCTCTGGTTCTAGGGTTAGAAAGTTGTAACTATTCTATCTCTCTTTTTCTCTCTTTTGTGTTCTAGGTGCTTTTGTCCATACTATTGCACATAAACACCTAGTCTTTCACCTTTTCTTGGTTCTTGAGGGACCTGAGGCTTGTTCTTGCTGTTATTGGCTGGATTTGAGCTCAAGGAGGCAACAAGATCACCATTGTTGAAGAAAGGCTTCAAGGGTAAGAAACTAGTCTTTTTTTTATCCCATTTTTGCATCTTACTTTTGACCATCTTGTAACTATTTTTGTGTTTAGTGTATAACATAAAAAAGTTCTGTTTTTAGGCCCTCTAAATAGTTTTTTTAGAGTGTTTTGTGGTTTGGAGGTGTTTGACCCCTCTTAAGCCTTGAGAGGCCTTATTTTGTGCCATTTTTGGTGAGCTCCGAGACTTTGGTGCTTGGGCCTCCTCACCACTGAAATCTTGAGGGATTTCAGTGGTAAGGATGGTTCCTTAAAGTCCCAAGAAGGAGAGGGGGTCTCTCCTTGTTGTCCTTGAAAAGGGCACTTTTGATCTCTTGAGGGAGCATCATGTTTGAGTGTTTGTTGATCATGCCATGGCTGTGTTTTATGCTTATTATGTCATGATATAACATTGTTGTGTGTTGGTTTTGGTACACCATGCTTGCCTTGCATACCTACCTTGTAATTCCATGATTTGCCTCAATACATGCATAGCATTTAGACTATCATGCTTTTGTGTTTTGACCAAGCTTTGTGAAGCTTATTTGCATGATTTGGTGTGCTAAGGAACTGTTTTAAGTCGTTGGAGTCATTCATGCCTTGCTTTGTATAGCCAACATGCAATACCTCTTGTATGCCTTAAGCTTTAACCCCTCTAGCATGCCTTACTTGCATGACTTGTTTGATTGGGCACGTTTTCTAGCATGTTTCTAGTGTCTAACATGTTGGTTATATGTCCATATTTATGCCTTTTAAATGTGCTTAAAAGTTGCTTCATTATGCTTAAGTCTTGAACCATGTATCTATGCATGCTTGCGTGAACATTTGCCTTCATGTACTTAGCATTTTTGGCCACTGTTTTAGGCCTATTTAGGGCTGCCTAAATCATGTTTAAGTCCATCCCTTCGTTGGTTGCATATGCTCCTTGTGTGTTGTAGCATATTAGTAAGTTGTTGCATGTTGGAACTTGTATGATTGAATGAAGTCACATGCTTGTTTGCATGCTTGGACATCCACATTGTATCTTGCATGCTTGTTGGTTAACGTTGATGTTTCATGCCTTGTATGCTTGTTAGCTTGTATGCTTAATTGCATTGACATGGTTGCATACTAGTCAACATGCCTAGGTTTCATTCCATTTAGCATGCATATCTTGTCCCTTGATCTAGTGATAGGGATTGGGCTTTTATTTATTTGGTTTGCATTGCATTTGAAATCAATGTGCACAACTTGATTCTTTGGGCCATCACGCATGGAAATGCGCGATTGATGGTCCGTGAACCAAGGAGCATGCCCCTTTGAGTCACTAACATGATAAGGGACATGGTTAGTGCATACATGGCTTGAATTGCATTGCCATGCGAGGTTCTGTCCTCTGCTGCTATCAAACAGGTTCTGCAGGGACTTTTTGCCAATCGACTGCACAAAGTGCCGACCGGCAATCAATTGATGGCCGATGGCTTCATCAATACCGAGACCACATCCCACTGCCGGTGGAAATTCTACTCAGCCGGTGGTGTCTTCCAATGTCCAGGGAAGCAATTATGAGACTTTGGCAGTCTTCAGAGGGGCAGAGCAGGGAAAACAGAGGCAGTCTATGCATGGCAATGCACTTCCGAGCAAGACCAAGCATGCATTGCATTGGACCCGCTTCCTGAGGCGGTTTACTGTTTTTCCTAGCTTAGTTAATTTGTTAATTAATTAAGTGGTTTGTAATATTTAATTAGCTTATGAGTTAATTAATTTGTATATTCTTTTGGTCCTCCGAGCGAGGCTTAATGTAATAAGTGTGGGTGCGTGTGTGTGCATGTCTTCCAATCCCCACTTCTTTCTTCCCTTTTATTTACCCGCTTATGATGGTAGATTAGGGCATGTTTAAATTAGCATACCTTATGCTATGCATGCGTGAATCCATACATTTGTCTTGCATGCACTGCTCGCAAGATCACGCTAATTGCATTTGTACTTCAATTCCAAATTGAATATGTGCATCAATTGAGTGCATTTCACATGCCATTTTAGGTTAGCCGAGCCTACTCTAATTACATCCTGTATGTGATGCATTAGCCAATTGACATGAACTAGGACCATGCATGTTTGCTAACTAGTTTATTGTTTTGGCACGGAGTACGATGTAAGTATTTTCGTGCTTTAGCATACTGCATGCATGTGAGTGCTATCATGACAGCATGCTTACCATGTGGCTAGATGCTTATGTGAGATAAACTGCCTGAATGCCTGTGAGTGAAGGTTGGATTGCCTGAGTTGGAACAACTCGTTGAAATCCGTGTTTTAGCCTACTTGCGAGTAGCAAATTCCAAAGTGTTTTTTTTAGACAAATGGATATGCAATGCTTATTTCCAAATTAGGCAATCTAGTCTATACTTGTTTGCTGTGCGCATAACATAGTAATTCTAAGCTAATAACTGGAATAAGAACACATAACGTTTTCAAAATTGGATATCACGGTTAATAGAGGCCGGTCTTCGGACCGGGCGAGAGGGGGTGCTCATAGCTGACCTTCCCCAATCGTACCCAAGCTCCCGAGCCGAGGCAACTTTGGTGATGACGGACACGTGGCCTTTGGCACCGAGTCAAGGTTTCCTAAATTTCCCAAAATAAAATATTTAGGTGGCGACTCTGTATCTGGCAAAACAGTCCATGTTTAGCACTTCTTTCAAAATCTGTTTTTCTCAAAAAGATTTGCCGGATTTGGACTCTTTGGTTCAGATTTAGAACCATGACAATTTGAGTCTGAACTGTAGTAAGCCCAATATGAACAGAACGGGGGTTCATCCTCCCGGGGCGTTCGGGGACGTCTACACTTTACCTTTTTACAGACGCTGCCAAGGAGGGCCAACCTGTTGATTATCATTATCTTCTTTGTAGTCTTGTCGACATTTCTGCACCTAGAAAATGGGAGGTTACTGCTTTCATGATAAAGCTTCATATGTATGTCTGTAAATGCAAATATATTTATTTATGTATGTATATATGTAGTTCACATACTTCTATTGGGGTTTTCTTGGTTGCATGATTTTTCTTGCTCGAATTAAAACTATTACTCTCACTTAACATGTTATTACTTTCAGTGATCATCTGGCTTCTCTCAACCATCAGAGAACGATTTATTGATGACCGAGAATTAATCATTGAAGATGTTGACTTTTGTGACACACACTTGGTACTTATCGTAAGGGAAGGTCGAAGTTCAAGCTTTGCTCGCTTGTTTCTACCAACGCCTACCGTGGAGGTAATAAAATGTTGTTGCATAGAGTAGGCTTTCGAAATCGTTCTAATGATATCAGTTATTCCCTAATTCCTCTGTATCATGAATACTTTTTATTGTTTTCAAGCTAAGATACATCTTCCCATATGATGCTGTTTTACTTCATGCTCTTTTTGTGGAAGTACTCTTTGAATTATTCTAGTTGCAAATGTAGCCATTTGGAATCATTGTTCGAACCAATATTCTTTAACTTAAGTTGCTGCTAGTGCTAGAGAAAGGGAATGGATCTTTTTACATTCTAGAATCTAAGGTGGATGCAAACTTCAGTTTGTAGTCATCATGCATGGTTAAATATTGGTTTCCCAAGAGTATGATTACATAGTGCTTTTGGATCCTCTTATTCTGATAATTTTTCTTTTCTCGTCAGGGAGCAGTTCATCTCAAAGAGCTTAATCCACATTTCCTGCCTCTTCCGAAATATGTTTCTCAAATCTCACCTGGACCAAATATGATGCTATGTGTTGGATTAATCACCTCCTTGGCTCTAGTATCTGTCTTAATCACCTAAATTAAATATACATATGGGTAAAAATTTTATACCTATGTTTTAATTCTTCAAGCATGTTCGAAATTGTCAATAGTTTCCCAAAAGATTAACTCATTTTGCACAATATACATATGGATTTATGCAAGAGAATGTAAATGGTGAAACTTATTGATTATGCAATATATTTTTTGAATGGTCATTACTCTGGTATGCCTTCTCATTTCTGCTCTATATAATTATTTTGTACTTGGTTTGAGAATAAAATGAGAAAAATTGATCAGTGAATTGATGATGGATAAAAATTATGTATCTGTTTGTGCTATCTTTTGTTAGCAACTGTTTGTGATCTATGTTACTGATCTATGTTAATTTATGTATGCAGCTTTCGGCTTTGCTTCAGTAATTGCTTTGAGGGTTGGACTGCAGCTGGCTTCATTACTAGTTTTTATTTTATTTTATTTTATTTTATTTTATTTTACTTTTTATGTTTTTGGTGTTTTTGTTAGTTGGTTTCTTGCCAAATAAACAATTAGATATTAATTTTGTTTAATCCTTTGTTATGTATGGAATTATATTTTTGAGATTGGATTATACTTGATTTGTATAGAATTTTTTTTGGAAATATTAATTTGATGTTAAATATGATTTTTTTTTTTTTTTTTTTTTTTTTATGGTTGAAAGTGAAATGTGTGTGTGTTGTGGAATGGTTGCTAATTTTATCAGTATATACATAATTTTATTTATAACATGGAAAAACTTTGGCTACTAAATATTTAGTAGCTAAAATAAAAGCAGCACTTTAGGTGACTAAGAATTTAGTAGCTAAAAAAATAAAAAATAAAAAGATGAAAAAACTCTTGGCTACTAAAACTTTGGTTGTTTATTTGAATCATCTTTGATTTCATAATCCATGTTCTTCATCTCGCTTGTTGCTTCCGCTTATGGTATCGTGAGCCATGTTCTGTTGTATCATGTTTCTAACTGCTTTGTTTCTTCCAATTAATCTTTTCTCTTGTTCATTTGATTAATCTTGTTTTCAGTTCATCTTAATCACCCACGAGATCAGTCTGGGTTTATCCACCTGGTTTAAGTCACCCACTTTGGCAATAAAAACTTTGGTAGCCATAGATACTTCAAGTTTTGACGACCAAAGTTTTAGTAACGGAAAATAAGATTTTTGGTGACTAAAATTTTATTTTAGGCGACTAAAAATATTAGTCGCCATTTATAGGATTTAGTCGCCAATACCTTCCCCGACAAGTTTTCCGCGACCAGTCTAGTGACCAAAATATTTAGTCGGGCAAAGCATTTGGCGACTAAAAATTGTACTTTTGGCGACTAAAAATTTAGTTGCCAAATGTGCATTTTGTTGTAGTGATAACTTGGTACAAATGCTATATATATATAAACTAAGAATCCTGTAAAAATGTTCACGAAATACAGTTTTAGTATATTTGAAGGAATAAAATCCATAATTAAGGTCCAGAATCCATATCTATGGGTCATGTCAAGAAGATGTTGAAGAGCAACAACCAGTTACATTACATTGAATGACATCAAACATGCTACGTCGTATGGACTTTTTTCCAAGAGTACTGATTCTTAACCTTAATAGTGAGAAAACTAATCTAGTGAATCAATTTTCTTAATCTGAAATCTACTGAATCGAATTTCTTAATCCGAAACTAAAACTAGAATCCTCCTCGAGGCGAAAATTATGTACAAAAGATTCGGGCTGTAGTGGTAGTGAGAGGGCCCTTATGTGTTCAGGGGTAGAGTCACGATTTCATAATTGGGGGGCCAAAAGTGAAGTATTAGGCAAAATTCAAGCGATGGGATTAAGATAGATTAAATAGCTTAAATTATTATTAAAATCAATAAATTATTGTTAAAAATAAATTAATAAGTAATGAAAACGCTTTAAACTTGTTTTAATAACTCAAACTTCAATGATACAACTTAGGAGTACTACACAATTCATTAGTATATCAATGATAATGATTTACGATTTTTTGAAGTTGTCTTTCACCAACGAGTGTGAGGAAAATAATTAAGTGAAAGGAAAAATTATAGTATATAGCCTTATAACATGTATATCCTTTCGTAATTATATCACAATGATTTGTAACAAAATTACAATGGTTTACAATTTTTCTCATCGAAATAGTTTTAATGTTCATGACATGGGCCTTGTTTGGGAAGTTGGATTTAGGTTAAAATAGTTAATAAAGACAAAATAGGGTATAATAGTTAATAAGATAAATTGTCACATTTAAATTATAATCATTTTACTTTTTCTCTTACAACTATCAAATCAATTACAAAAAAAAAAAAAAATCAATCATCATCCCAAATACAACTTTTTTAACCAGAATAAAATAGTCTAAAAGTCAACTATATCTTATTCCCAAACGGGGCCATGAACACAATGGTTTATATTCATAATTAAGATTAAGTTATTTTATTTTATTTATTTATTTATTTTTATGACATGTCCCTTCATAACATAACTTTACTAACACTACAAAAATTGTAACTTTTCAAGTTAATGAAGCAGATATCGTAACGACTAAGATCCTATTGTGTGGCAAAAGAACAAAAAAATCGCTCGCTTAATATTATTATTATTATTATATAGTCCTTGGAGAATAACAAAACATAGGTTTGATTTTTTTTTGTTTTTAATTTTTTCTTTTGTTTTTTTAAACCCTAATGTCTCCATCTTCGATTCTCTTGGAAAACATCAGGTAATGTCGATAAGATATAACCCATAGCTTGAGTGACAATTCGTTCTGGTAACCTCTCATACATGTCATGACATGGAGGTGTGTAATATTGTCAACATGACACTTCCATAAATAAATTTAAAAGTAAAAAAAATTCCCAATGAAGCTGCTACTTCATGTCCTCATTGCTCATGCTCTAATAAACAAAATCTTCCTTAATCTCAATTACTTTATTTGTACATAAATCAATTTCAGAACTAAACATAATTATCTTACATAAAATTCACAAAAAAATAAAATTTATCTTTATGAAAGAATTATATTTTATTTTGTGATCGATTTCTTTATTCAGAAATTTTACAAAAAGAGGGGTCTGGTCTGGGAAACAACCGGCAAGCTTAAGGTACATCAAATTGGTTACATAATATAATACAAAGTCTACGTAGACAATATATATAGATATAGGGCTTTCAATTCAATGTAAAAATTCAGTTGCAATGTCATTGTCGGGTTAGATGAAAAGGATGAGTCCCCTAAGGGACCATATTAATGTCGGAGCCTGTTAGTAGACGGAAAAGCTATTTTTACAATAAAAAAATATATATTTATATATATATAATACGTTGCTAGAATGATATGTTGGTGTCATTTTATAAGGAAATATTTTCTTCAATTTTTTTAAAATATATAAAATGATATAATATGAAATCGAAAATGTTAAATCGAAATAGATTTTTTTTAGTACAGGGCATAAAGGCAATGAGAGT
Organism: Camellia lanceoleosa; assembly: GCA_025200525.1. Taxonomy (NCBI): domain Eukaryota; kingdom Viridiplantae; phylum Streptophyta; class Magnoliopsida; order Ericales; family Theaceae; genus Camellia; species Camellia lanceoleosa. Next base: position 169,661,140 of record CM045769.1, read on the forward strand.
CAAGCCTTATTACTAGTATGAGCTCACTATATTTATTTATTTTTTATGTTTTTTTTGAGGGGATGGTAATAGATCTTTGGTTATGTTTGTTACAGCCTACAAGTCTTATTTCAATGACATGATCTATTATTTAGGAAAGATTATTACATACTTTTCAAAAGATGTGTATTTTACGTATTTTAAAATTAAAAAAGAAAATAATATAATTTCATACTTTTTGAGTCATTAAAAAAAAAAAAATCATAACTAAACACTACATGAGGCCCTTTGGTAGTTATTTGCCTTGATTGTAAAGGATAAGGGCCTCGTTTGGTGTAGCTGTTAAAACAAATAATACATTATAGCTTAACAGATTGTAGATTATGCCTTTAATCAGAAGTTGTTAATCAGTTTGATGTAACTGTTGGATTATAGATTTAAGTCGCTGAGTAATGTTTGTTAAATAAGCTGTGAAGTAGTTTTTTTAATTAATTTTTATTTTTTATTATTCACTACTTGTCTACATTTCTCATAAATAATAATAATAATAATCTATAGTCTATTTCAGTCTTTTTCTATTTTTAAAAAAATAAAAAATAAAAAAATTTAAGAATATAACCATAAATTAATATGTCCACAGCAGAAGCTGATAATCAGAAACAAGGGATGAGCAGCTTCTCAGAATTAATTTTTTTGAGTTAAAATAAGTTGTTAAAATCAGAAGTTATTTAAAATAAATTTAACCAAACCGTCTAAAATAACTTTTCAAAAGCTAAAAGTTGTAAATTGGCTTAAAAAAGCCCAAACAAACACCCTCAGGGAGCACGTTTCCTTGGGTCTCTTGTGCTTGGTTTTGGCTACAACCCTCTTCTAACTTAACAAAAAAAAAAAAAAAATCTCATGAGTCATAATCAAAGAAAAAAGTCGGTCATAATTAGGACTATTTTAGAAAGATGGTTATAATCATCTTTTTGGTTAAAAATTGATTAAAAGCTGATTATAATCAGCTTTTTGTGAAAGAGGAAAGTGAATTATAATTTGAGAAGTGGATTATAACCTACTTCCCAAAAGACCTTTTAAAAAAGAAAATAACATTACTAGAGGTGTAAATGACACACCTCTATCCTTTCAAGGGTATGTATGGTAGTATTTCCTTTTTTTTTTAAAACAATATGAGTAGATTGTTCATTATAAAAATCAGATTGATTCGATGGTAATAATCTAATGATTTTGTCGTAATTGTCTTAAAAAATGGATGATAAAAGTAATTTAAAACTAGATCGCCTAGTTTTATTTTTTAATCTAACAAACAAGTTAAAATTATGTAACTTCAATTATCATGCCAATTTTTTATTTTTTATGAATGTTGTACATGGGCTTACAGAATAAATGTATCAAGTCTTCGGTGGGTCTTATAGGTCCGGACAATACCCTTTTATCCAAATTTAGATGAGAGGAAATCTATTCTTATAAAAAAACTTGATTTTTTCTTTTAATTTTATTTTTATAAATAGGCCTATTTTGAAAAATAACTTTTTTTGACTTATTATAAAAAATATATATATGCAAAAAAAATAAAAAAATAATATAACTCAAGTAAATCAGTAAATTAATGAATTGTTTCTTTTGTTTTCCGACTTCCTGAAGAAGCCACAGTATTATTGTGTGAAATTTTGTAATCATTTCATTTCAAAATCAAAATACTCAACATTGTGACTTATAATCTTACAATTATCATGGTCACATCACTGTAGATGATTATTATTTGCATAAAAATTCTATTTATATATCATTTTGTTTTATAAAATACATATGTGCACAGAAAAAATTTAAAGGAACATCTACATGTCTAAAATGAAGTTGAGTCTCATATTCATTTTTTGAAAATATTATGGTACACATCTTTCAAATAGTACATACATATACACCTTATAACTACAGAAAAAAATGATATAATTTCTTACTTTCTGAGTTATAATTAAAAAAAAAAACAAAAGTTATCATCCAATACAAAAAAATTACAATTAAAATCTCAAAAGAAAGTCATAACTAAAAAATAAAATTAATCGCAACTAAAATAAATAAATAAATAACTAAGTGCATATATGAGGTGTGTACAATAAAATTTTCCAACATTTTTTACTATTTTTGCTATTAATTTCTTTTAAGTAATTAAAACTTATATGAGTGAGTAATTTATTCCAAGTGATAAGTCGCAATATTTTAGTCACATCATATATATATTTGCCTTCTGTTCCCAGTGATTTAAAGGGTTTGGGGAAAGAGAAACTAGGTCATAAACAAACTCAATTCCCTTCAACCACAAAGTTAGCAGAAGAGAGGGAATATGGGACAACACTCTTGCTGCAATCAACAGAAGGTTAAGAGAGGCCTTTGGTCACCTGAAGAAGATGAAAAACTCATTAGATACATCACCTCTCATGGCTATGGTTGCTGGAGTGAAGTCCCTGAGAAAGCTGGTACTCTCTCTCTCTCTCTCTCTCTCTCTCTCTCGTGAGAGTTACGCGATGTGAATTTTAGTAGTTACCAATTTTATGAGTAATTTGGAAATGCAAAAAAGCGTGACGAAACTTCTGAATTGTGTTGTTTATATAATAGAACATATATATCTATTTGTATGTTTTGAATTATAAAATGTTTTGTTTTGGGTTTTAGGGCTTCAAAGATGTGGTAAGAGTTGCCGGTTGAGATGGATCAACTACTTGAGACCTGATATAAGAAGAGGGAGGTTTACTCCTGAGGAGGAGAGGTTGATTATTAGCCTTCATGGGGCTGTTGGCAACAGGTTCTCACTGATTCTGTACTCCATTCTTTCCCCCATTTTTTTATGACCCATGAATTTATTTATTTATTTTTAAAAAAAAAATTTCCAGAGTATTTTGTATAACTTCTACTTATAATTTATAATGCAAAAATAAGTTAAATAAACTAAAATAATCAATTATTGAAAAAGTGGGAGAGAAATTATTTTAGTTTATATTTTTGTAATTATCAATTTTTAACTTGTAACAAATTACAGCAGACATACTCATAATATTGTCTCATACATACCGGATAATTATCCCTAATTTAAAATTTTAGTGCATGCCTTACCTAGCTTAAAATCACTAATGACACTATCTTTGGTTTTGAGGGTTTTTATTTTTATTTTTTATTAATCAAAGAAAAATGGTTTTTTATTAATACAGAAAGCAGTACAAGTCATATAACAAAAGAAAGGACTGGGAAAGCATCATTGTTTTGAGCTTTTTTGCATGCAATTCATGGGTACTATTAATGGTGTGGGTTTGATTCTCATGGTTGAGTTGATGGAGCTTTTGCAAGAAACTTTATAAGTATATTAACATCTATTAAAATAAATAAAAACTTCTGGAAGATGTCATACATGTGTGCAAGTTTCTAGATGATATGTAGGTATATATGTTTTTATTTGTAGACATGGAAGCAATTTCACTTTCAAAGTAGTTCATAAGAATGTGTCAAATGGGCATTTCGGCAGATGAAAACAATGCCATTGAAGAAGTTTTCAATTGAAAACACAGGTCTATCTGTCACACCATTTGCTCCCATTTTTCCTATATTCTTAGTACAGTAATACTAGGTATCATGAAAAACCTTTCATGAAAATAATCATGAAAGTTTTGTAACTCTTGAATTACACTTAGAATAAAGCACCACACACAAATTAAGGTAATCTAAGAATCATAACTCTTTCATGATCATTTTCATGAAAAAAATTGCATGATCCCTAACTTTTCTCTTCTTCAGTAACATTGCAGGCTATTAATTAACGATAAGAGTCCTAATATACCAAAAATATATATATATATATAATCTATACATAGTATTGTTGTTTATATTTATTCATTTCGATTCAAAACGTCAATCAAAATGAATTATCATTTCAAAAATATTATCACTACATTATTATGAAAAAAATTTCTATATATAAATAATTTTCCTAACAACAATCAATGTCCACTAAAAATCAGTATTTTGAAGTGCTATCTAACTTGGTCTATGTCAATGAGCTAGCTCAATTATATTATTTTTTTAATAGTTTTGTTATAAATATTGAAATCAATCACAGAAGTCAGTGCAGAATGCATATATTTGGACAAAATTTTATGAGGTTTGTTAGAGGGATTCGATTTAAAAAAATTCATATATATATACATGATGTGTTTGATTCTGTGACCGATTTCATAGATTTATTCTCTCTTTGTTCGACTTTCTAACTCTTAATTAACATGCTTGAATTTGCACCTCTTGTAGATGGGCTCACATAGCCAGTCACCTACCTGGGAGAACAGACAATGAAATCAAGAATTATTGGAATTCTTGGATCAAAAAGAAGATCCGAAAGCCTCCAGCAACTAACAAACCTTGTTCCGATCAGCATTCCCAACTAGGTTACACCGTCAACCGAGCAGACAATTTCTTCAATCAAGACTTAGTCATGACAAAGCCTCCCTTTCAAGACGCTATGTTTTCTTCTTCTCCAAACCCTAATTTGTTCATGTTTGACACTGGTAACGAAAGAGCCGAACTTTTCCACGAGCCGGTAGGGTTGAGTTCTGAGACTTGGGTCATGAACCAAGAACAAGGTCAAGCATGTCCTCCTGTGGCTTCTTTTACGACTACCATGGACTCACATTACTTGTCGTCGTTGGTAGAGAACATCGAAGGAATGGTGACAATGGAAGTGCAGTCTTGCAGTGTCAATAATGAGGGAAGAGAGATGGGGTTGGAGTGCTTACAGAGACAGGAGGAGTTGAATGAATGGGTTGTTGAATCCCAACAGTGCCCTAGTTTTCTGTTTTGGGACCATGCTGAAGGATCACTAGGCGGGGATGAAATTGCACCTACTTCATCAAACTTGGGAACTATTCTTTCTTCTTATCCTTCATCTTTATGAGATGCTAATGCCACGGCATCTTCTGTCTCAAATTTTTCTGGGTTCTCTATAGATTTATGTCTCGAGATTTGTGTATATTGAGATTCTTATATGATCTAATGATTGAGTGTTTTGTTTGTCACATTGTATTTCAATGTTATATTAATCTAATGTGTTCTACCTTTGTCTCCAATACAATATTAACATAAGATAACAAGCAAAACATGATTAAAAAAAAAATGATCATCATAATATTATTGAGAGCAAAAGAATATGGGTAAATCTCATTTTTTCCAAGCTTACTTATAAGCATACTAAATCTAATAATCAATCAAATGGAGAGATTTGAATATAAAATTGATTAGTTGCTTTATTCATCTAAAAACTTAAATTGTTAGGAATGTAAGTACATTTATTATTTATATTCTCGACACACTTGCAGTCAAAATTACTAAGGTTTACATAATTTAGCTACAGTATTTACGCCCATGAATATGAAAGAAATAAAATTTTGCGTTTGATGGTGCACGTGTTAAAGATGCAATAAATTTTAATGTTTTATCCGCATAAAATTTTGAAATAAGGTAGGAATTACATTTAAAATAAATTTAGACAATATTTAAAATTTTCTATGCACATTTTAATTAAATGTTTCCATAAAATTAGTGGCTATTATATTATTTTAATTTTCTGAATCGATACAATAAATCTAAAAAAGTTGTTTCATTTAGTTTCTATGCTTTTTGACTTATTGGAAGTAATATGACATCAGCGTTCAGTTGCTGCCGAATGAGCTGCTAAACTGGTTGGTCTTATGACGGCCCACCAATAAGTAGGCTAGTAAAGGTTCAGAATTTGTACAATATTAAGCTTGGCCCAAACTAAAGCCCAAATTTGGCTGTTAAGGTCCATCTTGATTACGATCACATCCAAATTGTTACTTGATTCAAAATATAGCACTGGAAAATATTAGGTAGCGTTTGGTTTAGTTATAAAATTATTATTTGATAATGAATATTATATTTTAAGTTTGTAAGTTGTTGAATCATGATTTCAAAAGGAAAAATATGTTTAGTTATAAATTTTGAAAAGAGTTTTGAATTTTTGAAATGAGTTTTGAAATAAGAAAAGTTGTTTGGCTATAAGTTTTAAAAAAAAAGTTTAAAAATTCTATTCAAAATTTATAACCAAACTCTTTTTAAAATTTAATTCAAAAAAATAATTATTGAAAAAAATAAATTTTTTATTTAAAAAATTCCGAGAATATTTTTTATTTAAATTTATTAAAAATATATATTATTTTTTGTTAAAAAAATATTCAACTAGTGCTTTAAAATGTCTTTTGATTGCATATTTGATTGAATTTTTTTAATTGTTTTGTTTAATTTTTTTTTTAATTTTAAAATTACTGTGAAAAATTAATTTTTATTTAATTTTTTTTGTTAATTTTAAATAAATGGCCAAATAATTTGTCATTTTAGTCTAAAAAAATAATTTATACATTTAAAAAATATCAAAAATAAATAATAAAAAAATTCAAATAACAGGTGGCAATTGCAAAAAAAAAAAAAATGTTCTGGTCAACCGGCCGAACGTTCAGAAGGATGTCTAGGCAGACAATCAAGTAAACCAAAAAATTCAAAAACTCTCTGATTACCAAACATGTTTTCAAGTATGTTTTGAAATGTGAATTGAAATTATATTTTGAAAACTATAATCAAATAGAGAGTTAAAATATGAGAGCAGAATCATGATTCTAAAATGGAACCAAATAGTACCTTATAAATATATATGTGAAAAAATTATTACATGCTATGTGATAATATTTATATGATACTCTTAATGAATGTAAAACCACATGGTTGGGGACGCTGGGTCACCCCATCTTTAGATACAATCATTTACTTTAAGGCTATGCTTGAACGATGATAGTGTTATAGGAGAATGAGAATGTCATTATTAATAATGAGATTATTGGTAATAAAATTTCAATATCAGTGCTATTCAAGAGTTTGGTTCATTATTTGTTAGGAATTTTCAATGAAAAATTGATAAAGTTTTTAAATATAGTGTATCCATTTAATTTTTTTACTATAGCTAGCCAAACTACTAATTTATTTATTCTTACATAATTAACATTTCGCTTAAATAAATAATCAAGAATCACTTTTAAACTTGACAAACTCGATATATATATAACCATTCATTAACCTTGCATATCAAACGAAATAGGATATAAAAACTCGAAATTTAAATCTCCTTAATAAAACTTGATAATACAGCAACGGGTCGAATTGATCCACGCTTTCCAAACCGGTGTCCGAAGTACCAAGCCCACAGAGAGACCTGCACAAGAGTTCAACGGGGAACGAGGAGTCCCCCAGCAAATCCTCTGACGAGCAAGTTAGAAAGAGAGATAGCATGTAAAGATAGATTAGTGATAGAAAGTTTAACCTTTTTCTTGTCTTCGATGCCTGCTTATATCCTCTGCTAATCATTTCGTTGTCCCTTCCGACCTGTCACCTTGGCCGAAAGTGTATGCTCTAGTTTACTTTGTTCATGGTGAAGTTATTCTGTCCCGACGGGGAGGGGTTATCGTAATAAATGCTATAAGGAACTCTATTAACGGCTGATGTGCAGTGCAATAACTTTGCAGGATCTTTGTCTGCTTATGTGGCTTGTTCTTTTCTTACCACGTGTTTAGATATCATTGGTTCTTATTGCCACGTTGAGCTCCAGCAACGTTGGGCTTTAGTATTTGAATTATGTATTGGGCCCTAAGTGGTGGGTTATATCCTTTATGGGCTTACCCATGTCAGATAGGATGGCTCGGGACTCGTTCTTGGTTGGGTGAGATATCTTGAGGTAGAGGAGGAAGGATGGGAAGGTCTCTTTGAAGCAAAGCATTGATCAGGGTTTGGTTTTGCTCTGCTAAACGGTTGATGCTGTTGGTAAGTTTTGTGAAATACTACAGCGGGTTATTTGGATTAGGAGGGTCGGCTTGGTGGTCGGCACCATTGTGGTGAGAAGCCATGGATCTAGTTGTGACCATCCACCTTGGTGGATGGCAAGAAGGGGTTATTGGGAAAGAGTCTCCGGCGACAATGAGTACGACTAGCACGCGAAGCAAAAGTTTTCCCACAAACGACACCAACTGATAATACAGCATGTTCCAAATGGAACGGGTCGGATTGATCCACGCTTTCCAAACCGGTATCCAAAGTACCAAGCCCACAGAAAGACCTGCACAAGAGTTTAACGGGGAACGGGGAGTCCCTCAGCGAACTCTCCGATAAGCAAGTTAGAAAGAGAGATGGAATGTAGAGATAGATTAGTGATAAAAAGTTTAACATTTTCCTTATCTTCGATGCCTGCTTATGTCCTCTACTAAACATTTCGTTATCCCTTCCGATCTGTCACATTAGCTGAAAGTCTATGCTCTAGTTTACCTTGTTCATGGTAAAGCCATTCTGTCTCGATGGGAGTGGTTATCGCAATAAATGCTGTAAGGAACTCCATTAATGGCTGATGCGCAGTGCAATAACTTTATGGGATTTTTGTCTGTTTATGTGGCTTGTCCTTCTCTTATCACGTGTTTAGATGTCATTAGTTTTTAATGCCACGTTGAGCTCCAGCAACGTTGAGCTTTAGTATTTGAATTATGTATTGGGCCCTAAGTAGCCTCCGTTTGGGAAGTGTGTTGACTTTTTGGTTTTTTGACTTTTTTGACTATTTTAGCTGGGACTAAAAAGCCTAATTTGAGAAGGACTTTTTGACTTTTTTTACTTTTTGACTTTTTGGTGAGGTGTCTTCATGTGAATGACAAAATTGCCCTTGAAGTGATTTTTTTATATTTTTACTCCTTGCCATACATCCTCCACGTTAGCGTTATTGGTGTGGATTTTTTTTATTTATTTTTTTTTTTTGGAGGGGGGGATTAAGCGTATTTTTATGGTTTTTTTTTTTAATTTATGTTTTTGTTATTTTTCTTTTTGTATACATTAATATGTTCTTTTTCTTTAATTTATGTTTTTGTCTTATTTATTTTTATTGGTATACAATAATTTGTTTTTATTTTTCAAAAATAAGTTTTCATGTGTTTTTATTTATTTATAAATTACGTGGCAAATGATAATTTCTATTTTTAATTTTTTTTTTTGGATGAGGCGTATTTTTCTAGTTTTTTTTTTAAAATTTACGCTTTTGTCATTTTTATTTTTATTTGTATACATTAATTTGTTTTTATTTTTCAAAAATGGTTTTTCATGTGTTTTATTTATTTGAAAATTACGTGGCAACTGCTAATTTTTGTTTTTAAATTTATTTATTTATTTATTTTGGTTAGATGAGGCTTATTTTTGATGTTCTTTTTTTTTTTGTTAATTTACGTTTTTCTAATTTTTATTTTTATTTGTATACATTAATTTGTTTTTATTTTTCAAAAATAGTTTTTCAAGTGTTTTATTTATTTTAAAATTACGTGGCAATTGCTAATTTCTGTTTTTAAATTTATTTATTTATTTATTTTGGTTGGATGAGGCGTATTTTTGTGGTTCTTTTTTTTTCATTTACGTTTTTGTCATTTTTTTTTATTGTTTTCAATTTGCTTTTTTTTTTTTTTTGGGTTTGGAAAAAGCTTTTTTATGTTTTGTTTTTTTTAACATGAAGTTGAAAATGTAAATTTGGGTATTATGTTGTTGTCTTCTTTATATATATATATATATTAATTTGTTTTTTTATTTTGGAAAAGGCTTTTTCATTTTTTTTTGAAATGACGTGGAAACTGTTAATTTCGGTTTCATTTTATTGACTTTTTATTTTGTTTAATTTTTCTTTTTTGAAAAGGTTTTTTCTTGTTTTTAATTTTAAATGACGTTGACAATGCTTATTTCAGTTTAATTTTAATGTGTTTTTTGTTGTTGTTGTTTTTTATTTATTTTTTTTGTTGGAAAAGGCTTTATTATGTTTTTTTTTTTTCAAATGACCTGAAAAATGATAATTTCGGTTTTTTTTTTTTTTTATTTTTTTTTTTGCTTTTGGAAAAGGATTTTTTATGTTTTTTTAAAATGACGTGGAAAATGCTAATTTTTGGATGAGACGTATTTCCGTGGTTCTTTTTTTTCCATTTACGTTTTTGTCATTTTTTTTTATTTGTATACATTAATTTGTTTTTATTTTTCAAAAATGAGTTTTCATGTGTTTTATTTATTTTTTAATTACATGGCAAATGCTAATTTCTGTTTTTAATTTTAATTTTAATTTTTTTTGTGAATGAAGCGTATTTTTGTGATTTTTTTTTTTAATTTACAATTTTGTCATTTTTATTTTTATTTGTATACATTAATTTGTTTTTATTTGTGGTTTTTCATGTGGGGTAGTTTGGTAAATTTACCTTGAAGTGGGTTGTTGCCAATCAATTGCAGTGGCTTTTGTCTCCATTTGGCTACTTTAGCCTCTTTTGTCCCGTGGTGGCTAAAATAGCCCCAATTTGCATTGCCAAACGGTGATTATATCCTTTATGAGCTCACCCATGTCAAAACTTAAATGACTTATCATTTTGGAGACCACTTTGACATCATATTTAAGAAATTATTATATGGTAAGTTAGCAGAATCACCATTCAAAATATTTTTAAAAAAATATAAAATTACAAAAATTTAAAATAAAAATCTTTCCCCATCATTGTTTGGGATGCAAATCTAGTAAACCCATTTTTTTTTTGTTTTTCTACTTGGCCTTGAAATATTATTTTCCTAAGTTGACCTTAGAACTATAATTGGTCAAGCAAGTTTGGCATTAATTATATGTATCAATCAGTTGGTGTAACATATGTATTTTGACATAGAATTTGTGCATCATATATCATACATCATTCAGACCTTAAAATATGCAATTTTTATCAAGTTTTAAATAACAGGCCTATAATGTATCGACATTATAGATTTTTGTATTGAAAATTTAATAATATATCAATTAACATAATTTGATTGTGATCGATATATAACTGTATTTTTATAGTAACATGTATTTCAATATCATTATTTAAAACTATGAATTTTTGTTGAACAAATCAAAGGCCACAATCATAAAGTTTTGGTGAAATAAGAGAAGAAATAATGAAAGAGACATTGTATGAAGAAGAATTGCATAAATTGCTTTTGAATGGAGCTTGTATGGGTGGCGGTCGTGGATAATTGAAGTCTGAGATAGACTTGTGGGGTAGTTGTTATTCTTAACTTGAGAGTAGTTGAGGGTGTAAATGAAATTTTTTTGCGTTGGCCATCAATTTTAGATTTTCACGTCAAATCATTATGTTAATTTAATTTTAATTAATTATGAATCTTTATAAATTAATAAAAGTGAGCACAGAGTTCAATAATTTTTCTTAGGGAGATGAATCTTAATAAAATAGGAAATTGAGTCCCAGTTTGCTGGTTTAGCTGAACATAATTCATTGAAACAAAAATTGACATGGTCCAAGGCCCCCCCCCCCCCAAAAAAAAAAAAAAATTTAAAATTGTAAATTTAATTAAGGACAAACCATATATGTTGAGTTTATTAAATTTCTTATACAACACGTTGACATCTTATCGAGTGCAAAAAAAAAAAAAAAAAAAAATAATGATGATAAAATAAAATTTTATGGAGAAATTATTTTTTTTTAAAAATTCTAAGATTTCATCCTTATAATAAAATAAACCTTCAATTTTTTATTTTTTTATTTTTTCATTTTAAATTTTTTATTTATTTTTAATTTAAATTATTTATTTATTTTTATTAAATAAAATCAACCAAAAATTATATTTTAGTTATTAAACTCGAAAAAAAATAATATTTTAAATATTTTGTGTACACTTGTATTGAATTTAATGAATAAAATATTATTTTTTAACAAAAATAAGCTAATAATTTATATTGAAAACAAATCAAAATATTATGATTTAATAACAAATTAAAAATTCAACATTTATTTTATTATAAACGCCAAAACTTTAGGATTTTTTTATAACTATTATAACTTTAAAAAAAATCATTTAAATAAATTGCATAATAGAAAAGAAAATTTCCAAAATTCATCTAAATCAAGAAATTATTTTTATTTGAATATTATTATTCAAACTTAAAAATTAGATCCATTTTTCTATAACTAATGACGTGGCACTATATTAAAATATCTAAATAATTTTATTTTAAGTTTCTTCTTTAACTATCAATCAACTTATTAACACATCTTATATCTCATTCAGTGCACTACAACCATTCTTGTCTTATCACTTAGAGTTCCATATACAAGATTTACGTATCAAATTCGGAAGGAAAACTAAGAAGGTTCAATCCAAGTAAAAAATGAAATTGGGGATGCTGCTGTGCGAGCTACACAGTAAAATAGGTCTATTTTGGGATTCATTTTGACAATTCAAACCGTTCATATTTTAAAATACATCAAGTAGAACATGTCTGTAAAAAATCAAGTTAATCGGATATCGTTTACCCATTCATTTATTCATATTTGTATTCTTTTTAATATTTTAAATCACAATTATTTTTTATTTTTGTAGATACAAATGTAAGTGGATGAATAGATAAACGATATCCGATTAACTTGATTTTTTACAAACATGTTCTTCTTGATATATTCTAAAATATGAACAGTTCGGATTATCGAAATAGGTACCGAAATAGGCCCATTTCACTGCACACCAGCTGCTGCTGCATAGCCCGTGCAACAGCATCCTCAATTCCGTATTGTGTTTCAAGATGTGTTAATCAAGGCTCTTTGGCCAATTTTTTAGATTTGGATAGAGTTTTGCTCGGTAAAAATGTAGATTCATAAGATTATGATCTGACGTGGTTAGGCCCACAAAGGTCATAGCCCACTATGAACAACTCAAGCCTATTACTTAGAGCTCAACACATAACCCAACTGATGAGATCCTGAACAACTGAAAGCCAACATGGCACAAAGAACCAATGATATTCAGACATGTGGCAGGTAAAGGACAAGCCACATCAGCAGACAAAGATCTGCAAAGTTATTACCACTGCACATTGCCATTAATGCAGCACATCCCAGCATTTATTACGACAACATCTCTCCGTCGGAACAACACCCCCTCACCCTGAACGAGGTAAGCTACAACATAGACTTTCGGCCAAGGTGGCAGGTCGGAAGGGACGGCGAAATGATTACCAAAGGATATAAGCAAACGTTGAAGACAAGAAGAATGTTAAGCTTTCTATCTCCAATCTCTCTCTACACTCTACTTCTCTTTCTAACTTACTCGTCAGAGGGTTCACTGGGGGGACTTCCCGTTCCCCATTGAACTTGTCTGCAGGTTCATTGGTGGTTTTGATCATTCGGATATTGGCACGAGAAGCGTGGATCGGTCGACTGCTCGCCAGACATAATTGTATATTAATTGTATCATCGCTGCCGGTTCAGGAAAGCTTTTGCTCAGGCGCCAGTTGTGCTCATTGTCGCCGGAGACCCTGTCCCAACAACCTTTTCCTACTACCAATCAAAGTGTATGGTCACGACTAGATCCATGGCTTCTCACCATAATACTGCCAACCATCAAACCGACCCTCCCAATCCAAACAATCCACCACAGTATTTTATCGAGCTTACCAACAGCATTAACCGCATGGCCGAGTAAAACCAAGCCCTGATAAATGCTTTACTCTAGAGAAACCTTCCTATGCCTCCTCCACCACCTCCAGATATTCCCCCTAACCAAGAACGAGCCCCGAGCCATACTATCTCACAGCCTTGTTCACCCAACTTGGAAGGCTTGCAACCTCCACTCCCACATATAAATCCACCACCTCCACCCCTGCATCCGTCGATCCGTCCACATATAATTTTATTTTAAATTTATTCTTTAATTTTCAATCATCTTATTAACACATCTTATATCTCATTGAGTGCACTACAACCATTCTTGTCTTATCACCTAGAATTCATATATAAGATTTACAAATCAAATTTGGAAGGACCACTAAGAAGGTTCAATCTAGGTAAAAGAAAGGGTCTTCGCGGATTGATTTTGTGCGGTTTGCGGTTCGATTTTGACCCGCTCGCATCTATGCAGTTTGGAAAAAAGTCAACTTGCAATCGCCCCCAGTGCGGTTTACGGTTTGTGCGGATAGGGTTTGTAAATATGCGAGCAGTTTGCGGTTTACACTTTTTTCTTTAAAAATTAATTTTTGAGTTTTTTTTTTTTCCATTGAATTTAGGTATCAGATTCATTTTATATATTTGTGATCATTTGATAATAATTTTTTGATGAGTTTATAAATAAAAATTAAATATCAATGCATTAAATGAAAGTACCCAAAACAAAGAGACCCTAAAATAGCATTTTTGCTATGAAAAAAATGTATATCAATGCATTAAAAAATGTATATCAATGCATTAAAGGTTGTACTCAATTAGAATTACTAGTTTAGAAATCAATAATCAAACTAGAAGTTCCATCGATCACTAGAAAGAAAATTTTATTAGGAAAAAGTGGATGAGTCACCAATGAAAATCATATAAGAAACCAAGTTTACGACTTGATAATTTTACGGTATTAAGAAAGTTGAGAAATACTTAAAAATAAGGATCCTAGTGTCATAGAGAACATAATAGTATTCCTGTTAAAGTTACAAAGTTAGTATATAAAAAAAAATAATAATAATTAAAGTGCGGACGGTTTTTGCAGGTTGCGGGTTTAACCCGCGACTCGCAAATTTGTCATATTTTAAACCGCATCCGCCCGCATTATGTTTGCGAAACCGCCCATTTATATGCGGGTTTGGCGGTTTGAGCGGTTCGGATAAACCGTTGCCCACTCCTAGGTAAAAGATGAAATTGGAAATGCTGCTACGCGAGTCACGCAGTGAAATAGGTCTATTTTGGAATTTATTTTGACAATTCAAACTGTTCATATTTTAGCATATATCAAGTAGAACATATTTATAAAAAATTAAATTAATCGAATATCGTTTACCCATTCATCTACTTACATTTGTATTCGTTTAAATACTTTAAATCACAATTATTTTTTTATTTTTATAGATACAAATAAGAGTGGATGAATGGGTAAATGATATCCGATTAACTTGATTTTTTACAAGTATGTTTTACTTGATGTATTCTAAAATATGAACAGTTCAGATTATCGAAATAGGCCTCCAAATGAGCTCATTTCGCTGCACACCAGTTACTGCTACATAGCCCGCGCAGCAATATCCCCAATTCCGTATTGTGTTTCAAGATGTCTTAATCAAGGCTCTTGGGCGAATTTTTTAGATTTGGATAGAGTTTTGCTTCGTAAAAATGTAGATTCATAAGATTATGTTCGAGTCAAGCTTAATAATTGAAATTAAAAGTATCGATTACACCTTTGATAAGAACAAATTAATCTAAAAAATAAATTTATATATTATTTTTATTTTTATTTGTTATTACTTCACTTCCTATCATTATTTTCAAGCCAAACCCAAAAAAGCAATTAAAAAAAACAACGGTAAATTACACTAAAGCTTTATGAGATTTGATCAAATTAAATTTTAAGCCCTGACGTTGTAGAAATTACACTTTATCCATATAATTTAGGAGTTGTTTAGGATAATCTAAATAAGTGTACTTTTTATCTTTTTACAAAAAGATGTACATAAAAATAGAGAGGTGATGTGATTGGAAAAAGATAAAAAGATGAATTATTTTGTAATTGCCAAACTTGGCCTTATAGTCTCATTTCATAAACTTCTACTTATACAAAAGACAACAGTTCCTAATAGAAAAATAGAAAAAAATACATTGAAAAAAAAAAGTAAAGCAAAAGAAAGAAAAAAAAAATTGAGAAAGTAAAACAAAGTAAGAAAAAAGAGAGTGTATGAATTCAGTATCTTTATTCCGTCTAAATAATTACAATAAAAAGAAATTAATGTAATTTTTCAAACGTCTAGAAATGATATGGATTAAGGCTAAGTTTGGCATCTATTAAATAATACAAAAAGTCACTATCCTATTTAAGTCACACCATCTTATTTAAATCACATCACCTCTCTAACACATCACATCAAACCCAATCCAAATTCAACCAATATAAATCAATAGGTAAAAAAATACAATTTTTTTTAAACATCTCAAACCAACTCTCTAAACTTGAGGGTATAAGTGTGATTTACCCAAAAGCAAAAGTCCACTTTCCTTCCCTGATTTTCAAACCACGTGTAGTCGAAAAAGCCTTCACACACACGGAGAGAAACCCACATAAATTCCGAACCTCCGACGAGTAAATCCACCGCAAACCGCTCCAATCTCCGCCGCACACAGCGGAGCTGCGCCAGGTTCACGGCGGTCCTGCCTCCCTCCCTCTCTCTCTCTCTCTCTCTCTCTCTCTCTATGGCTATGGAGTCGATTTCTACTTCCTCCACCGATTCTAATACTAGTACTGTAAAAGGCGTGCTCACTCATGGCGGTCGATACGTTCGCTACAATGTTTACGGTAACTTGTTCGAGGTTTCTCACAAGTATGTTCCCCCCATTCGACCCATCGGAAGAGGCGCTTATGGCATTGTCTGGTGAGTTTTAATGTTCATTTGTGTTTGGATTGGTTTTCTGTTTTTTTCCCTCTCTCTCTCTCTCTCTCTCTCTCTCTCTCGTGTGTGGGTATTATGTGTTTTTGAGGGTCCAAGTTCAGATTTTTCATATTTGTGTTGGTGGGTTTTGCTTGAAACTGAATTGGGTTTTGGGAGATTTTGAATATTTGATTGGTTCTGTACTATTTTTTTGGTGGGCAAAAAAATAAAATAAAATAAAAACTCTGAAAAATGAAGGAAATGGGAGAGTGAGATCTTTTTGTCTGGTGAGTTACAATGTTCATTGTATATATAAAACATGATATGTTTGCATATATGTATGTGTTTGGATTGGTTTTCCTCTTCAGTTTCTGTTTTTTTTTCTCTCTCTCTTTCATGTGTCGGAATTATGCTTTTTTGAGGGTCCAAGTTCAGATTTTCATGTTTGTATTGATGGGTTTTGCTTGAAACTAAATTGGGTTTTGGGAGATTTCGAATATTTGACTGGTCCTGTACTATTTTTTTGGTGGGCAAAAAAAAAAAAAAAAAGGACTCTGAAAAATGAAGGAAATGGGAGGGTGAGATATTTTTGTCTGTTGGGTTACAATGTTCATTGTATATATATGACATGATATGTTTGCATATATGAATGTCTCTGGATTGGTTTTTTTCCTTCAATTTCTGTTTTTTTCTCGGTATTATGTGGTTTTGAGGGTCCAAGTTCAGATTTTTCATATTTGTGTTGATGGGTTTTGCTTGAAACTGTATTGGGTTTTGAGAGATTTTGAATATTTGACTGGTTCTGTACTATTTTTATGAAAAATGATGGAAATGCGAGAGTGAGATCGTCTAGTTACTAGTTAAGAGCTTTAAGTGCATTGTCTGATGAGTTAAATGTTCATTGTATATATGTAGATGATATGTTTGCACATATGTATGTGCTTGGATTGGTTATCCTCTTCAATTTCTGGTTTTTTCTCTTTCATGTGTTGGTATTATGCGGTTTTGAGGGTAAAAGTTCAAATTTTTCATATTTTTATTGATGGGTTTTGCTTGAAACTGAATTGGGTTTTGGGAGATTTTGAATATTTGACTGGTTCTGTATTATTTTTTTGGTGGGCCAAAAAAAAAAAAAAAAAACTCCAAAAAATGAAGGAAATGGGAAAAGGTGATCTTCTGGTTGCTAGTTAAGAACTTTAATTGCATGTCGATGCCCTTATTTGGGTGATTTTTATCATTAGTGTTGATGAGATTGCTAAATTTAGGGTTATCTTGCAGATTTTGTTTTTTCATTCAGAAATAAATTTATGGGGTATAAGTGCATATTATTAACATTTGTTAACTTTTTTTTTGTTGTTGCTGGGTTAAGAAAATTAAAGATTTATATAAAAGAAGGTACCATGAAAGGCGCCAGAGTTGATGAATGCCTTAATGGTGAAAATTATCAACTTTAGTTAAAGCAATCAATATAACCAAAAACACAAGGGTAGATATGTTTGAGGAAGGTTTTTAGATTAATGTTTCTAGGAAACTTGGAGAAAATGTTCTCACTGTTTTTGTCATCAGGTCCTGAAAATGACATCATTTTTCTTTTCTTTTTCCAATTTCAGTGCTGCTGTGAATTCAGAGACGCATGAGGAGATTGCCATTAAGAAGATTGGGAATGCATTTGACAACCAAATTGATGCCAAGAGGACACTAAGAGAAATTAAGCTTCTTTGCCACATGGATCATGAAAACGTAAGTTTGGTCCTCCACGACTCTCCACATGCTAATTTACTTTGTTCTCTAGTATTTTTTTCACGATTCCGGACTCCTTTTAACATTTGATGCTTCTTTTAACATTTGATGCTGCAAGGAATGTGGGATTTTGTACTCTTTCTTTAGCATCCTAGGAGAATATTGACATAATTAAGGGGCCTAAAAAGTTTTGTTATATTTTAAAGCACCCATGGCTGGGAACATACAATCTGTTTTTTATTTTTATTTTTTATTATCAACAATTACACATGACTTGGAATGCAAATTGTTATCTAATCCTTCTTTTTTGTGGAGACTTTTAAATTCTACTCATATGTACCTTAACAGCAAGGAAAAATGTTGTGGTGGAATAGATAAGTTACTGCTAATGTCGTTCAATAGTACTATAGTGGTGTTCTGCAGTGATCATTCTTAAAGTACATCAATAATCAAGTTTGTATGTGTGCCTTTGGACATATTTGTGTGGCAAAGAAAAGAGATCTTACAAATATATTACAAAAGTAATCTTGAGAGGAGAATGAAAAGTGATGGAATATGGTTACCTGAATAGGAAACAGAAGCGGAAAACGTTAGGGGGAAACGGAAGTGGAAAACGTGGCCAATTGGGAAATGGGAAGCGAGTACTGATCAAGAATCCAATCGGCAATCTAATAGAATCTAGTAAGAAGCTTTTGGCAAACAAAAGGACACCATTAAAAAACTTATGAGAAACTTATATGAATACTTCAATGGATATGTTTGATTTTATATAGTATGATGGATGCTTAGCTGGAACTAAGTAAAAAGAAGAAACAAATTAATAGGAACCTCTGGTATTATTATAGGAAGTACATAGAAAACAAACAAGAAATTATCAGGTTTCTAAAGCAGAATTAAATTCGGGCACTCAAGATTTAGAGTTTACATCATTAAGGAATTTATTTAGAATAACTTTGAATATCTTTCGTGCATTTACTACAAATGAAAAACTAGAAATAAGAAAGGGATATATTTGTTAAGCAACAAGAAAACAACTAGAACAAAATCAACCTAATTCCTATGTTCCTTATTGAAATTTCTCTAATCAATCTTTTAGTATATTTTTAAACATTTTTAGAATGATTGAATTTTTTTTATTTTTTTTTAAAAATATTTATTAGAAATCTCTCGAAACGAATTTGTAAAAATCCAAGTTTCCAAGTAGTTTCTGAAGATTTTTTGTACGTTAATCTAACCTGCTGATAATTTTGTGCATGACTACCCAAATATTTTGCTCCTGGATTACTGTTAATATTGAACTTTTAGCAGCACTATGGTTATACTAATGCACTTGCTATTTGAAGTATGATATGGGTTGGTTTTGCTGTTGGGACCCTGCAATATTCTTGGTGGGCCTACAGTTGAAACTTCCCTTTTGTCTTCGTTGGTTGCATGGGCTTTCTTGATCTTGACTATATTGTTGTAGCTGCGTTGCATCTCACTTAGCTGTTAAAAGTGAAGTATGTCGGAAAGTTAATACATTGATCTTATCATGCACATGACAATATGATTCTGGTACTTAGATCCCTGTGTTTGTCAATTTTTAGCAGTTACATTCTTTGTTATCTACTTTTGAGATGTTTTGCTTTCATTTTTTTCCCCTCGCTTCGTTAGTCCTTGACAGTATCTCTGATAATCACTGCTTCTTGGGTACAAATTGATCCTCAGTTATTTTCCTGCCACAGATTCTTGCCATTAAGGACATCATACGACCGCCAAAGAAGCAGTTGTTTAATGACGTGTACATAGTTTCTGAATTGATGGACACCGATCTTCATCAGATAATTCGTTCTAATCAACCATTGACAGATGATCATTGTCAGGTGAGTGCCGCAGTGACTGAGTTGTGTTGGTTTATATGCCTCAAGGTTTTAAAAAGTTGTGTTGCATAACGGTTGTGGCAGTAGGTGCTACCCGTTACACCCGCTTTTGCGGTGTGATGAAAATTCACATGCGTAATAGTCGTTTCAGTGTTATATAATGGCCGTAGTAGTAGCGTAACGGTCGTAACAGTCCATTACACTTTTACAATATTCTGAATAGCTTCCTTTAAAAAAAATATATAAAAATTTACAAAAAAAAGAACGAATACTCAAGTGATTCAAGCTCAAAGAAAAAACCTTGTATGATTTTTTTTTCTTTATAATTTTTTTTTAAAATTTTTATTTCATTACACTAGCATGTAAAATAAAAAATATATAAATAGTGGTTGTATTTTTTATAATCATTTCATTTAATATTTAATTGTAAATATTTTTTATTTTGTTACCGTAATGTATTGTCTAAAAAATATTTTTTAAAAAAATGAATAAAATCAATAACTCAAAAATAATTTTTGTTTATGACACAATTTTTATTTTCGTAATCATTTCATTTAATAGTTAATTGTAAATAATTTTATTGCTATAAAGTGTTGTCTAAAAAATGTCTTTAAAAAAAAAAAATAGTTCTAAAATAATTTTTGTTTATGACACAATTTTTATTTTTTATAATCATTTCATTTAAGAATTGTAAATATTTTTTATTTAATTAGTTCAGGTATTGGTTAAAAATAATATTGTAGAAATTTAAAATTAATTATTTTTAAAGTCATTAACTATTGAAATAAAATGTTAAAAACTCCTTTTATAGTGATTTAAAAATATGAAATATATTGGATTATACTTAAAAAGTAACAAAAATTAATTAAATTCTATTTTAAACCTTAATAAATGTGATTTTGCAAAAAAAATAAATATGCATATTAGTAAGTTTTTCAAATTGTACGAAAAATAAAAAAATTTTCAGTTCCGATTACCGCAACCGTTACACTACTGCCTTTACACTCCACAATGACACCACCACAACCGTTACGGTGACCGCAACTGCAACCACTTTTTGAAACCTTGGTATGCCTTCACATCATAATTCATTAACCGTACCACCACAACCGTTACGGTGACCGCAACCGCTTTTCAAAACCTTGATATGCCTTTGCGTCATAATTCATTAGTTTGAATCCTCATTGTTCATTTGTTTATCAAGGTGTTGCTGAATCTTAAGAGACCAAGTCTTGACATATTTGTTTTTCCTTTCCTGCTGAATCATGAAAACGTTTTTTTTGTTGCTTTCTTTCGCTTTTGTGTACATGTCTGACATATTTCTAGTAGAGTGAACAAAAAGTATCATGACTGTAACAGCTTTTCGAAACCTTGTTCATAAGGGTGATTATAATTCCTGCATTCACAAAAAATATATACATATATATATATTTTTTGTATGGTCTATTTTTGATTGGTAGTTGAGTTTTGCTACAGAATATATACATGTCATGTTGTTATTAACCATACATGGACCTGAAATTGTAATTGCGGCTGATATTTTGTGAAACTTTTCCAGTATTTTATGTACCAGCTGTTACGTGGACTAAAGTATGTACACTCGGCAAATGTTTTGCACCGTGACCTCAAGCCAAGCAATTTGTTTCTGAATGCAAATTGTGACCTTAAGATTGCAGACTTTGGATTGGCAAGAACAACATCGGAGACGGATTTCATGACCGAGTATGTTGTCACTCGTTGGTATCGGGCACCCGAGTTGCTTCTTAACTGTTCAGAGTACACTGCAGCTATTGATGTTTGGTCTGTTGGTTGTATACTTGGTGAAATTGCAACTAGAGAACCTTTGTTCCCTGGCAGAGATTATGTTGAGCAGCTGAGGCTTATAACAGAGGTATGAGACTTCCATGTTGATTTTTCATTTGATGATGCTTTTGGTTTTCCACGGTTTTGGTTTTCCACGGTAAATGGAATGAGGTCAATGTAAGAAGCATGAACATGGATATGAACACAAACCCAAGACACAACAATGGTCAAAAAATTAGTACACAGTGGGGACACGGCATAAAAATACATTTTTTATATATTTTTATTTACTGTGTATATTAATATAAATTTAGTATACATAGGCATTGATGTCTCTGTCAATCTCTCTTCAATTTTGTCCTGTGCTTAATACCATTTGGTGGTATTATCAGCCAAATTCTGTGCTAAGATGCCTAACTTAATTTACAGTTTTCCATATTAGTCGGTGCTCTGATTCCATTTTGACTTATAAGACTAGCTACAACTGTTGATTCTTGATTTCGTTTTGATAAAGAAACTTCTGTTGTACTATAGCATTTGGTTAGAGAATAGAGAAGACCAAAGCAGAAAACAGATTAAAAGTGGGGTCAACCTGCTTCTTTACTTCAGTTACCTTAGTAGGTAAATGGCAAGTAGAGAAGAACAATGATGATAAATTCCTAAAATCTTGTCTGTTTGCTATTGTTGTGTGTTTTTGGAAACAAAAATAATGAATAATGAAGACATCCACCGTCTTCCTATTTGGGTGGAAAATAGTTTTTGAAAATTTGAAAACAACTTTTTGGTCTCTCCCAAAAAATTGGTTTGTTTTCAAACATAATTCTTGAAAACAGTTCACCAAACAAAATTTCAATGTTTTTTGTTTAATGAAAAGGAAAACAAAAACAATACCAAAACAGCCGACTCAGTTTTTTTTTTTCCTTCATCCTAGAAGGAATGGTTTCTGTATTGATAGGTTGGTGATATCATCTTAACTCCATCTCACCTGCTGAAATGGAGAAATCTGGAAGAGAGAGAGAGAGAGAGCCCTGACTGTCATTTCTTTTGACGTGGAGTAGAAAGAGTTGTTTGTGAAACTGAAATTATAGATCTGTTCTAACCTACTTTGTCCTTGTTTCTAAAAGCTCCTAGGTTCACCCAATGACACCTGCCTTGGATTTCTCCGAAGTGATAATGCACGAAGATATGTGAAACAGCTTCCCCGATACCCAAAGCAACAATTCTCAGCTAGATTCCCAAATATGTCTCCTTTGGCCATTGATTTGCTTGAAAAAATGCTCGTCTTTGATCCCACCAAACGCATTACAGGTACAAGGACTAAATTTTTATGCACATCATCAAAGATTACTTAATATGTGAGTTCATGTTAACCTTTTGTTTCTTTACTTTCTTGATCTGCGTACAGTTGATGAGGCTCTATGCCACCCATACTTGTCATCTCTTCATGATATCAATGATGAACCCATTTGCCCGAGTCCTTTTAGTTTTGATTTTGAGCAACCCTCGTTCAACGAAGAGAAAATTAAGGATCTCATTTGGATGGAATCACTGAAGTTCAATCCCGATCCTATCCATTAGGAAGCTTTCATGATAACCGTTTGCTTGTGCTGTAGAAGTATGTTGGAAACAGTATGAGTGTTCGCTAATCTTCAGAAACTTGAACTCTCGACTCCTCTGCTAGGAAACGAAGCGAAACTGTCAGAGGCATTCTCCGTCTCAATATCCCTCTTGCAGTGAAATTTATACCGGTTGAGCCCGTTCAATAAACCTCCAAGCTGACGATAAAGCGAGTAAAAAGCAGCTGCAGATCATCTCCATGAATTGACAAGGGGGTGTTTAGGAGCTTGAAATAGATATTCTAGATGTTGTAGTGTTTGTTAATTGGAATCCAAGGAGCTTTATTATTGTATTGTTTGGATCTTAACATATTTTACATATATTAGAATGACGTGATTACTGAAAAATCTATTAATGATGTTATTATTGCTATGAAGCAAACAGGACAACTGTGGCTCACAAATAGTTTCCTCTGTAAGAACACATCTGAGCTTCAACACTGTCAATCGATAGGTTGTCTGTTGGAAAGTTACACTGTGCTGTCTCCTCCGTGCCTTGGTCTGGCAAGAGATCACATGGTGGAGGAATCACATTGCTTGAAACCCCAGCAACGTCGGTGCAATTCCATTGAAGTTTCTTGGAGTCCTTAGCTAGTGCAATGGTCACATTTGATATGCAGATTCCGGTGAATGGATCGCCGGATATTCCTTCCAACCTAGCTGCCATTGTCACATTCTCCGCAACGACGTTGGGGTAATTGATATTTTGGATGACAGGAAGTGCATTGGGATCATATCCATTGTCAGCGTGGGAGCCATAATTTCCTGTCATCCAGAATACCCATTTCATGGTTGTCAACGTCATCCCTTGCACGTATATGTCCTTTACATACCCGCCTCTCCCGACTGCAGTTTTGATCCTAACCCCTGATTCTGAATTGATGGCCACAATGTCTTCAGCCCTAACATCCTCAATCCCACCTGACATTTCGCTGCCCAATGCAATAACTGCGCTAGTTGGAGAAATGCAAGTGAGCCGTCTGATCATGAGCTGTTTTGTTGGCATCCCAAAAGCAATTCCATACTCGTCCCAACCACTCTTAACCGCTACACAATCATCTCCGGAGACAATGTAACAGTCCTCAATTCGGGTATTTGTGCAAGAGTCTGAAGAACATCACATACCAGAAAAGCAAACAATTAGCACATTAGCTTCACACAACCCATCAATCAATCTTTTGACACAACCCTCAGGTGGTGGATTCGACGTCACTGTAATATTTATATTTTTTTTTGGTATAAAATTAATTGCTTACCTACTGAAAATTAATTATTATTGTTATTTTTTTAAAATTCGATGAACTTACCTGGATTGATCCCATCAGTATTTGGAGATCTGATTGGTGCAAGAATAGTAATGCCTTGAACTATAATATTGCTGCAAATACAAAATTGTTTCCATTAGTTGAGGTTAGCCGTGTCAACCGACCGGATCTTGCATTATCCGTATCTTATTCTACTCGAATCCAAATCTGAATCTGACATGACGCAATTTGGATGTGATTTTGCTATAAGATTATTGGGTGTGATTTATATATCATGTGATTAGTGTACTATGTTTAATTAGAATTAGATAAAGAATATGACAAGATTTTGAAGATTATCTCATGAAACAATTATGTATAATAGTTTTTTTTTTTTTTTGTTTAGAACGGATGTTTAATAGTTTATAATGATGAAGTTTCACATTCTTTTTTTTTTTTTTTTTGGGTAATTAATTCCCAATCTTTTTACACTAGCTTAAAAGATAAAAATTAAAGTTTGAAAATTGGATAGGATTATCCTAATTTTGACAATAATCGAATTAAACCTTAATAAAAAAAATATAAATAAAATAATCGAATTAAACAGATTTGGATTTTATCATATTATCAAATCAGATATTCATTAAAAGGATTCGGATTAAATCAAGAAGTGCAACTAAGAATTATGGGAGTTAGGTAGGATGAGGACCTGCTATAAACAGGATGAACATTCCATGATGGAGAATTAACCAATGTAATGTTGGAAATTTGGATGCTATCCGAGTACATGAGCTCGATAAGGTAAGGCCGGGTGAATTGCAACTCTCCATTGTGAAATTTATCCCACCAGAGAGCACCTTGACCGTCGATGGTTCCATTATCGCCTGAAATCATAAACCGACCTCAAAATCAAAACAGAAAGTGCTAAAACTTGCTTCTTGTATCATATCCAAAAAATGTTTGTGATTTGTACCTGTTATGACAACATCGGTGAGGTTGGTTCCGAAGATGAGACTGATGTACCTTCCACCGGGTGAATCCCTTCCCCGGCCATAGGAGGGCAGGGGATCAATTACAGGCCATTCATTCACATCCTAGACCAAATGAAGAGGGTTGGAGTAATTTTAGCACACATGATTACAAAATGTGAAATTTCTCACTTTCCTCCCTCCAATCTCCATAATTTTCATGGCCACTTTTCATCATATTTGCACTTTGTCCTCGTGTTCTGTTTCAAATTAGTCATGATGACCTCTGTTTAGGAAACTCTTCAGTGACCCAATTTATTGTTGTGTCACATTTTGTGACAAAAATTAGAAATTATATTAAGTTTCTAATAATCTACATTTTCTTGGCAGTTACATTTACTTTTCTTTCTCAATTGTTTGTCTTCAATTCAATAGCCAACTTGAGTTAGAAACTAGGGTGATGTTTTGATTAAATGAAAATTGAAAATAAAGTAAACAAAACCTAATATTGAATTTTTTTTAATTAAAACATTGTGTAGTATTTATTAAAATTTAAGTATTGAATTTAATGATAATTGCATTCCGGTGTAAAATCAAATCTAAATACTTACTAGTAAATATTAGCTAGTTGGAAATAAATAAGTCATATTTTCTTTGGTCTTTTAGTGACCTGCTTTCAAAATTATGTTAATTTTTTTCTGTCCGTCTTTGTATATAGACAAATCTAAAAAGTGAAAAAAAAAAAAATTTCAAATTTTCAAATTTTTTTTTATAAATTATAAAGGTCCACTATGTTTGGTTTTTTTTTTTTTTGGTCCTCACTTTTAAAAATTTACTTTTCCGATTTATCTAGAAACCAAAAGCTTTTTGAAATTTAAAAAATTCATTAAAAATGAAAATAAATCAACAAATAAAAAAGCAAATCTCAAATACCTAGCTGTTCTAATATTGTTTGATTTGATGACTGCAAGAAAACAAGAACAAAAAAAATAATTGATAATGATGTGTAATAAATGTATGGTGCAAAATGGATAAAGACAGCCATACGAAGGACAAACTCTTCCTTGGTCACATTCTGCCCTCAAATTGCTTGATATGTAAAAGAAATTAAAATTTCAAATTTATTTTTTTCCCACTCATTTATTTGTTTCACCTAAAACATTTAATTTTAGGTGTTGAATTGTGGAAAAAAACCAAATTAGAAAACAAATAAGTAATGAATTTAAACAGACTAAAAAATGGGAAGCAAACCTGAGAAGCAAGAAGAACAGCATCCCTGTGGAGATAAAGTGTGAAATGGCTGGTGAGATTGAAGCTGCCAGTCAACCATCTTCCAGGAGGTACAAAGAGTTGCGATCCACCGTCCGATTCAAACTGGCTCAGATGAGCTATTGCTGCCTTGAATGCCTCTGTATTCAAGGTGCTTCCATCACCAACTCCTCCAAAATCTGTTATGCTCGCGCTGTGAGCTCTGCAGCTCATAGCAGAGTACTCAAAGTAGTCCAAAACACGCGCTTTTCGGGCATCAACATTGCTCAAATTCAATAGAAAAATAACCAGAAGTACTGAAACCGCATCAAATATCTGGAACGATTAAAGGAAAAAAAAATTTAGCTTATCTTTCATTTATATTTTACTCGCGTTTTATTTTTCCTTTCCAAATTCATGCAAAAAAAACTAATACTTGGAAATTTTAAAGAGTTTTTTTCAAGCAAGATTTGGACTTTTGGCAATGGGATTGGTTGGGCTGCTAGACATGAGAACCCATATAAAACAAAAGTGAACATTGTTGGGTGTTTGGGGTGGATTATAGAGGGTGATTATAGCTTATTTTAATTTGGGAATGTGTGTCAGATTATTTGGTACAGCTTCTGCTTATAACTTTTTAGGCAGAAATATCTTAAATAAGTTGAGAAAAACTGATTATTTAGAAGTTGGGGAAGGAGTACTTTGGGTTTTTGCTTTCTAATTATCAAATTTTTCTTACAATAAGCTACACCAAACAACACCGTTAATGTCTAGGAATTGAAGATTTAAGTCTTTGTTGTGTTCTTTGGAAATTTTAGAGGAGTCTGAGTTATTTATGTGGATTTTTTTTGGAGAAAAAATTAATTGTGATTATGAACGCAATGTTTTGAAGAAAAGAACAAATGGGGAGGTCTTGAGTGGAGCAGGAAAGGCTTGTGGAAAGAAACAAAGTAATTAAGATTGAGAAAACCCATGTAGAAAATTAAATGCTTGTAAAACATGGGAGAGAGTAGTAATTGGAAGAGAGAGAGAGAGAGAGAGAGAGAGAGTTTACTGGAGGTTTTCTGGGACTTGTTGATAGCTTCATGATTGGTAACCCAACTGGTCTTGGCTTGTTGCAGATGCCAATCTTACCTATGTATATATATAGATGCAGGACTTGTGTGCACACTACAAACAGGACTTTGCTTCCCCCCCCCCCCCCCCCCCCCCCCCCCCCCCTTTCTTTTTGCTGTTGTTTGGCTGCCAAGAATCGTAGATGAAAAGAAAGAAAATTGCTGTGTCAAGTACTACCCAAGTAGTGCTTGTGAGAAATTCCAAAGATTTTCCCTAGACGCAAACATATGCAGGTGAATTTAAAAAAAAAAAAAAGAAAAGAAAAGAAAAGAAAAGGAGTAGATGAATAGAGAAGGAGAAAATTACAGTGTGTCAAGAACCTAAGTACAGTGTTTGTGAGACATTCCAAATATTTTCCTTGAACCCAACACATGCAGGTGTCCTGAGGAAAAGATTAAAGATTTGTGTTGTAAGATATTTTCACTTCCATAAGATTTTATTTTATTTTATTTTATTTTATGTTGGGTGGGAAGTTGAGAGAAACCATCATATCTAGTTGAATAAACAAAAGACTAAGAGAAACCGAAAGAAATACAGTACCCCATGTGGTAGTTAGGCCCATGAATCTATAGTTGGAAATCAAAGTCAAAAAGCTGAAAAAGCTTATCTCACTTACCTAATAGTTGTTATTAATTTGATTTACACCAAACATCATATATCATCATTTAATCCATTCATCAAAAAATAGAATCTAAAAACATTAATCTTTTAACAATTCAATAATTAGATGTTTTAAATTTATTTAAGTTATTCTTACCTCCTATGTTGTAAATAAAATTAACACAAAACACTTTGATAATTTCTTTATAAAAAAAAAAAAATAATCCTATAAATTGTACACAACAATTAATTTACTTGACAAATCTATAAGATGAAGATATTGTTCATTGAATATATCAGTACACTTTATACAAAAGCATTCCCACCATTCATTTCTTATGTATATAGGTGATCCTTTTTGCACGATATCAGTGGCCCACTAGTTCAGATGTGCAATGAAATTTACACACTCACTTGTTTCACTTATTGATCTTGAAATTATGGATTTAAATTTAAGAATAGTCATTATGTACAAATTAGGCTGATGCCCAAATCCCATCAAAGGATTAAATTTAGAGTTTTTAATGAAATACACAATCTGGGTCTAAGATCAGATGGTCAAGATTAGCAGACATAATTTCTCTCTACCCAAACTGATAAAAAAAAATGTTTTAAAATGTCTTTGTTGGAGAGAGATTGGATAGCTTCCAATCCATGTCTGATAATGGTGTGGAGTGGAATGTAGGTTTGGTAATGGTGGGGACTCATATACTTATTACGTTTCTTTGTCAGAATCTTCTCAGTTTTTTTTGAAATCACGTGAGCATTTTTATTTTTTAGTTCGATATTTGATTTATTAGACCGATTAATTTAAAGAATCAAGTTCATGGATTCCATTTGTGTAGATCTCTTTTGTATTGGCAACTATTTCCCATTGGCCAGTGGCGACATCTTCAATAACCAGATCACGGGTGTTGGTTAACTTGATTAATGATTGCCTATCAACTACCAATTTAATATTAAAAATAAAAAATGGGATGGAAACCAATCTTGTCTTCCATTCTGTTTGTTTTCTTGCAATATATATATATACATATATTGGGAAATAACAATTCAAGATATATTTTGAAAGTTAATTACAAATCCTGGTAAAGTTTACAAATATTAATAATTATAATTATAATTTTTTTTTTCATAAATTTATAATAATTTTTTGAAACCACCACTATGTGTAATTTTCCCTATATTTTTTATGCTTTGTTATGACTTTAATTGTATTAGGTGGTGATGCAGATGATAGAATGATGATGTCGTTAAAATTTTAATCTATAAAATATTTCTTCTTTTTTTAAAGTAGAAAATATATATTTTTTCAATTAATTTTATTTTTTGTTTTATACAAAAAAAACATCTGTTTTACCAAACTAAGAAAATGCCAAAAAAAGAAAAGAAAACAAAACAAAGCAAACATTGAAACAAATACAAAAAAATTTGTCCAAAAACAGCTCGGTTATTCTATGAAAAATTTGTATTATTTAATATAGAGCGTTGCTAATAGTGTCACATTTTTTCTTTGGATCTCTACTTTCTTCTAGTTTTTTAGAGAAAAATAAGTGAAACATCTTTCTCCAATTTTCTGTAGTAGAAGAGGTCTAAGATTTTTTTTTTATTAGTTAATGTCCCTTAATATTTTCATAAAGAAAATTTAACTCAAAGAAATTTTGCTCGACTTAAAGAAATTTCGACCTCGACTCAAAGAAATTTCAATTTTCACATAGAAATTTCTGTGAAAATTAAAATTTCTCGAGGCTAAATTTCTCTGAATCGGGCCAAATTTCTCTGAGTAGAATTTTCTTTATGAAAATGTTGAGGGACCTTAACTACTACGAAAATATTATTTGTCATTCATCTTATAAAATCTTAATATTAAGAACTTTAAAAGAAATTCTCCTTTTTTTTTTATTACAATTTTATTTTAACAATAAATTTCAAGTTTATCTTTATTCCTAACCTCTCAAAAGTCTAACCCAAACCCTCCTCCCACTCCAACTATCACTCTATTGGGCCAACACTCTGCCCCACCACCTCAACGCTAGTAGCCCTTTCCAACCCATTACTCCTATCTCTCCTTTGGCCCTTCAAACTAACCTTAACCCCGCTCCTTCATGGCCTTTTATCTTGGGAAAATAATAAAACAGTGACAACTTTCACAAATAAATATCAATTTCATGAAAAAATTTTGGATGTGTTTGGTAACGTTTACGTTTTCAGTTTATATTTACAAAAATTTTATAAACTGGTTTTTGTTTATTTTTAGAAAAACATAAACTACAAACGCGTTTGGTAATTGACAAAATGTTTTAAAAAAATTTAAAATATAAAAAAGAGTGAGACATGGCAAGTGGTGGCAAGTGGCGGCGGAAGATGGTGGTGGAAAGTGGTGACGATAGGTGGTGGGTAGCTGGTGGTGGTGGATGGATGGGTGACGGTGGCGGGTGGCGGGTGGTAGCGAGTGGGTGGTGGTGGTAGGTGGGTGGTAGATGACGGGTGGTGGTGGTGGTGGGTAGGTGGGTGATGATGGCGGGTGGTGGGTGGTAGCGAGTGAGTGGTGGCGGATGGTGGGTGGCGGGTGGTGGCGGATGGATGAGTGGGTGTGCAGTGTGGGTGGGTAGCAGTGGTGGTGGTGGTGGTGGTGGTGGCATGGTGATGGCGGAGTGAATGGCGGGTGGGTGGTGGTGGTGGTGGGTAGGTGGGTGGGTGGCGATGGCGGGTGGTAGGTGGTAGCGGGTGGTGGTGGCATGGTGGTGGTGGCGGTGGGTGTGGTGGGTGGTGGTGGTGGTGGTGGGTGGTGGTGGGTGGTGGTGGTGTGAGTTCTTTGGTGGTGGATGGTGGTGGCAGGTGGGTGGTGAGTGGTAGTGGCAAGTATGTGGCGGGTGGTGGTGGCGGGTGGGTGGCAGGTTGCTGGTGGTGGATGGTGGTGGCAGGTGGGTAGTGAGTGGTAATGGCAAGTAGGTGGCGGGTGGTGGGTGGTGTGGTGGTGGTGGTAGCAGATGGGTGGTGGTGAAAAATGGTGGCGGGTGGTGGCTAGTATTGGATGGTAAAAAAAAAAAAAAAAACCTAAAAACTCAAAACGGAAACACATTTTTTGTGTTTTCATTTTTTGGCCAAATTTATAAACTAAGACCACTGATTTATAAATCAAAAATTTTACCAAATAAGTTTTTATTTCAGTTTTTAAAATTTTTGTAAATATAAATAGAAAACTAAAAACGTAAGTGTTACCAAACGGTACTTTTGTGTTTGACTTTAATATAACAAAGTTTTTCATTAATTTATAAATATTTTCTTTAAATTTGATTAAATGAAAATTTTCATCTTTTCTACTCATCTTCCACTTCAATCTCATTTTTTGTGCACAGAAGGGTTGGATTTTAGAGGAGGAAGAGCTAGGTAGGTGGTTGTGGGACTGGTCGCAGTTAGAAGGTGGGCTGGCACAAGTGGAGTGATAAAGGCTTATAATTTGAAATTTAAAATTCACTTATAATAATATAATTATATAATTGAATTTGTGATAAATAAAAAATTGACATATAAAAATTTATTTTTAAGGCCTATTTTTTTTTTTTTTTGATATATGAACTTTTTAAATTTAGGAACACTTATCAATTAGTCATATTAATTAGACTTATTTACTTATATGTCCTAACTGATAAATTTATCATTGCTAATTTATTTATAACACCAAGAAAAATTGATTAATTGATCAGTTAATAAATTTGTCAATAAAATTTAATAGATAATAAATTCTAAAAATAAAACCTACCGATAATTTATCCTTAAATTTTAGAGTATGATGGATGTTAGGGGTAAGCGCGAATTGGTTGCGGCTACGGAATCTCCAATCCGCCATCCGCCCGCTCGATTGGTGTATTGGAGAAAATCAATTCGCATCCGTCTGCTAATATGGCGGATGTGGATTGAGCGGATTAGCAAATATATGCGAATCAGTTTGACAGTTTAAAATTTTATAAATTTTCAACATAATTCAACTTGTACACTTCTTAAAAAAAAATAAAATACAGTCAATGACTTAAAAAAGTATTACAATCATTGGATGCCTCATCCAAAGAAAGAAAGTTTGAAACTTTAGAATATTATAATTACTGCATACCTCATCCACATATTACAATCATAGCATGTCTTATCCACATAAAGTATTACAATTTGTGGTTCTAAAAATACAAAAATAATTCAAATCATCAAAACCATGAACAAAGCAGTAGTAGATATTGTATGCCTCTGTATTGTTACATCTATATCTGTTTTTCAAAACAAAAATCATTATTTTTAGAGTTAGATTTAAAAACAAAAAAAATATAGATAAATACTACATTTATTTTTTTTTAATTCAAAAAATATATTCAAGTTGAAAGCTCTTTTTCAACAGAATATATTCAACATAATATTTAAACTATTTTTCAATTGAAAACACAAATAGAATATCTAAACAAATTAAAAACATAAAGTCTTATAAATTGCTAGGGATACTCGCGATTTTACGATTCGGTTGCGGCTACAGGAATCTCAAATCCGCCATCCGTCCAAAACTAAGCAGATTGGAAAAAATCAATTCACAACCGTTCGCCCATTGTCACGCATCTGTCCAAAATGTGGCGGATCGGTTCGGTTTGATCGGTTTGGGCGGATCGGTATATCTGTTGTTCACCCCTAATGGATGTGACCTAACAATTTTTGTAGTAGAATTGCACATTTCATGTCTGCGCCACATGTACATAATTACTATCTTATTAGACCTGTTTGGCATTTGATTTTTTTGGTTAAATAATCAGTAAGATAAAATGTCATATTTAAATTATAATAATTTTACTTTTTCTCTCACAATTATTAAACCAATTACAAAAAAAAAACAAACAAACAAACAAACAAACAAAGTTAACTATCATTCCAAATATAATTTTTTTAACCAAGTTAAAATAGTCAAACAGCTAAAAAATCAATTAAAATAATAAAGTTTCCAAACAGGCCATCTAAAATATTGAACGTTGAACCAACACTAATAGGGTGTTTTGGGCGAGGGGAGATTCTACTCACTCTGCTTGGTTTCAATTTTCAAAATTTATTTTTTAAAAAATTTTACTTTTTCGTTTTCCGTATTTTTTCTGTAACGCCCTCAAAATAACAACATAAAACTCAGCAATATAGACATGCATTGATATATATAAAAGTCCCATATCCTTCTATTTATCACAGTTTCATTACAAAAAGTATTACATATTAACAACAAAAGCAAATGCCCTAAGGGCTTACAGCTTTCTAAGTTAACACTTGGTTACAAAAAAAAAGCACTAGCTCAATTACACCTTAAGCCCTTGGCTTGAATTTACATGTAATACATCAAAAGAAAATAGACGACCAAAAAGTCTGTCAGCCTCAAGCCTCCCAAGCTATGTCCTTGGAGGTGGCGTGCTACCTGTACCTGAAAATGATGTTCCCATATAGGGTGAGCCACAGCCCAGTAGAAATATACTAAACCAGTTATGAATAATGACTAAAAGATTAACGGTTGATAGATGGCCAACACTTTTACACTCTTTCATAACACATTACAATTCCAAGACTTTCAAGCCTATGTTCAATTCAATCTCCATTTTTATTAAATTCTCAATTTATAATTCATGGCTCAGAACCTGGCCACACAACTCATATGAGACTATAACTCATATTAACCACTTACAATTTCATTTCTTCCACAGATACGCAAACTAGCTATATCACATTCCCAAGACAAGCATATGAGCTCTATCTACGGAGTCCATCCCCTATCTTCTCCCAAACAACATCCGGTTTAGAGATACATCCCCTATCTTCCCCTAAACCGTGGAGTACATCCCCTATCTTCTCCAACACAACACAATGCATATAAACAATAATTATACACATCACAAATCAATACATAAAGTTAATGTATTCTTCAACTGTCATACTCAATGACACATTTTAATGATTGGTTTTGGTTTGCCTAATCATCATGCACTGTCTACAACAATCAAGACTATCCTCCACCGATAGCCCAAAACATATATTTCTAAACAGAAAATAAATGCACAAAATGGATATTTAAATCAACATTTCCACTTCAATTCCTCATTCTCTATAATTAATCATATCAATTAATTAATCAATGTAATTAGGGCATTTTTTCATAATTGACATTACAACCCTTAAGGTTCCATTTTCATCAATTTTTCAACATTAATCTCATGTTTTTATACCAAACATGCCTCTAGGTTCATTATAAATAAAACCCCAACTTTTGTAAAATTACACAAAGGCCCAAAGTTTCTCAAAATTACACTACAACTTCCAACACATCAAAACGCTAAAATTCAAAGACAGAATCCATAAAGAGGAGTAGGATATCCCTACCTCAAAATTTGAGCTCAAAAGGAGATGAAGACCCAACACCCAACTCGCTCCAAAACCAAATATTTTCAGATTAGATCGAAACTCAAGTCACCCTCTATCTTTTTAACAAAGCACTTAGGGGAGATTCACACTCTAGGGAGATGATTTCTTAGAGAGAAGGTAAGTCTAGAGAGAGAGGCTCTCAAATTTAGGGTTTAAAGATGTAAAAGTTTTGAAAAAGTGAAGTTTAGATCATTTCCGCGAATCGATATAAATAGGCTCGCTCGGCGAAGACTTGGTCGCCGGCGACCGAACCTGAAACCCTAGCTCGAGCCAAGAGGTCTCGCTCGAGCCAACAACCCAGAGCTCGCTCGAAGAAAAGCTCGCTCGAGCGAATTCGACCGCCAGTTCTGCAACTAGACGCGCCGGCGACAAAGCCCTCGCTCGAGCGAAGACCGAACCAGATCGCTCGAGCGAAGAAAAGCTCGCTCGAGCCAAAAATCATGGTGTTCAGATCCAGTACCAGACGCAATCGCTCGCTCGATCGAAGCCACTCTGGCTCGACCCACCAGACACAAAACTCAAAGCTCGCTCGAGCGACCAACTCCTCGCTTGAGCGAAGGACAAAAATTCTGGACAGCAACCCTTGGTTCCCAAACACAACCAACCTGAAACAAACCTGCCCAACACATCCTATAACTCAAATACAATGTAGAAAAGGATGTAAACAAGACAATACTCAACTATTAACATCCACGGACACATGTCCGGATCACTGTACAATAAGGGGTAAACCCGGGATCGCTATATTTTTGTTTTCATTGAAATTTTTTTAATATTTTAAGTAAATTTTTTTTATAAAAAAATTCGTAGACGCACATAATATAAATACACTTAAAAAGTATAATATTTGTGAAAAAAATCTTTAAAAAATTCACTAAATACCAAAAATACAAAAAAAAAAAAAAAAAAAAAATTCAAAACATTTTTTATATTTTTGTGTATTTATTAATTTTTAAAAATATTTTTTCACAAATATTTTACTATTTATATACATCTGAATAAGGTGCCTCTGAAGATGTTTAAAAAAAAGTGCTTAAAATTTTCAAAATACTCACTAAAAATAAAAAAATATAAAAAATAAAAAAACTCAATTTCTAAAAAACTGAAACCAAACATATTGATTTGTATTCAAAAAAATGTTTAAGTGAATCAAATTTTTTAGTACATCTTATTAAATTGTTTAGGATTATAATTTATTCCTAGCATACCCTATTTTTTTTTTTTTCCAAATTATCCTTTTTTTTGTTCACGTTTATTAAAAATTTTAAAAATTAAAAATTAAAAATAAATTAAATTAAAAATTTTAAATTATTTTTGAAAAACCTTTCTTTTGTTCACGTTTATTACATGAGAAACCCAGTATCGATGAAGTAGGATGGAAAAGGAAGATGACGAATATTTAGCATGCTTTTTGTCATTATTCTTCGAACTTTTATAACCGAACAAATTCACTTTGTTCAGCTATATATTGCAGAACAAAGTGAAATTGTTTGATTATGAAAATCCAAACAGTAATAACGAAAAATAGGTTGAATATTCACTTTTATTTAAAAAAATACAAAAATCAATAATTGTACTTTTATATTTATGTAAATACTTACATCCTCTTCAATGGGCTGTTTTAAAAAATTATTTTGATTATTACTCTCATCCATTGCTTGATTTTGTTCAAACTTTTTTTCTATTTGCAAATAATAATATAATAAAAAACAATGATATTTATGATAATGATGAGTTTTGGTGTGATGGATTAGAGTTTTGGAGTGAGGAAGAAAAAGAAGAGAAAATAATTGAAATTTAGAGAAAAAAATGAAGATATTTTAAATAAGAATACGTATAATTGATTAGGGTATATTATGAAAAAAAAAATTATTTTAATGTTTAATATGCATTGTCTTTATTAGTAAATTCATATTAAAATATAATAAAAATTACAATTTTAAAATTTGAATTGAAGGTAG